>JAMZAV010003360.1:0-66086 GCA_024449915.1 Sweltsa coloradensis
CCCCTGTATATCTCCCAAAAAACACCAAAAATCCTATTTTGGGGAAAACCCCCTTCAATTTTTGAAAAAATCGCCGCCATCTTGCAGTTTCAAAAAAATACCACAAATGTGATTAGAAAGCTGATTCCTTTTGTAATAATAATCACCAAAATCCTACGTGGAAAACACCCTTAAATTATAAAAAAACCGCCGCCATCTTGCAGTTTAAAAAAAAGTAGGGTCATTTCCGACACTTTTGTGACCGTTGAGAGTCAATGACAATTTCTCAATGGATTTGTCCAACAAGAAGGTTTTATATAAAATATTTAGCCCCCATGCCTCTCGCGAAAGTGTGGGCAAACTCCGCCAGAACCCAAAATCCAATATGGATGCCATTTGCCACGTCTGACACTATCTTTGCAAGGGTTTAGCCTAAAGTTTCGCGTAGTATGTGGTGTTTATGGTTTTGGGGGTCGAGGAATTCGTTTCTGAAGTCGGTTTGGCGATAAGAACAGTTTTTATTAATTCGAATCCAAGATGGCCGTCGATTTGCAGCTTGGAATACCCAGTTTTGCGAAATCGTAGTAGAACTTTTATATATTAGTGTTTAGGATTAGAATTTTGAATCATATTTTCCCTCCCTTCCATATCCTTACGCCGCACTGCAAATATAAACTGTAGTACAAACCAGTCCGACAACTACGTCATTATTCATGTGAGTTAGTTCAAGTTCGCGTCATTCGCCCTAGGCAGGCGCCCCATTCACTGCCGAGCTACAGTGGTGTGTAGACCGCATCGTGTGTTTATAAGTTTAAAATTATTATTAGTGGAAAAGTCAAGACAACGGAACCAACCAAGCCAGCTGTGCTGTGCCTTGACCAACAAGTGACTTTAAGGTGAGTGCGGCTTCCTAAACAACAACATTCATTCCTAAACTCTACTGCTCCTAACGCCAACCTCCGGCGACAATTTATTTTTACTCTTTTACATTTCGTAGTATGCCTCCCTGCATAGACATAGTTCTGGTCCTCCGTAGGCCCGATCGGTTCGTTAGTCTAGCATTTTGATTAGGATTGTTAATTTTTTGTCTTGATTCTATTCCACTCTTTTTGATAGGCGATCTAGCGCCAGGGCTATCGCTTTTGTTTTGTATTAGTGTCCTACGTAAGTTGTCCTCTCACTTTTAACTATGGCCGAGAAAGCACTCAAAACTAAACTTGAAAATAATTCGACAAACTATGACAGTTCATATAAAAATAAATATAAATCCATGAAGCATGTTGACTTGCTATTCATAATGACGACGTTGGCAACGGTTTCCTGATAATGATTATGATTATGATTTGGTAATTTGACATTTTCTACATATGACAACTTTAGCATGTATACCTTTTCCCGATTTGGCTGTCTACAAATATATCGACCTTGGCAATTCTTTTTATGACAATGATATCAAAAACACATTTAACCTTATTAACCGTATTTTACATTCATACATAGTTAACTAAATATCTTGGAGGCGCGAATAATCTTTGCCGTTAAAGCGCCCTAAAACTACTAATACTAATACTAATACTAATACTAATCGCAGTCGGTCAGCTGTTCTTGTCGCAGACGGAAGTGTTTTGTCTCCGCTCTTCGTTCTGTTCTTGTTCGATCTCCACAGTACAAGGAGTTGGTTTCTGTTGTATGAATGTGTTTTGTTTTGTGTGTGTTCCCGTTACGAGGATGTCTTCTGTTCAGACTGAAAGTTTTTTTAAAACCTTTTAACAAGGATCGGTTTTAAGTGTCGTATTACCTCACATATAAAAAAGCCAGTCGAATCATCACTTTTTGTAGATGATTTTTCCATTTACTTCCGAGCTTCGTATTTGAGTTCGATTGAACGTGTCGTCGTCGGGAAACCCCTTCCCTTTGACTACCTCCCCGACGGCGACGACAAAGACAACACATATAGATGATGACACAGACGGAGACGACCACGACGTGGGGGAACCCCTGCCCTCCCCATATGCTTGTGGCTGTTCTGACCAGCACAGGCCTGTCCACCCCTTGTCCCCCCGCGTCATCCCTTACGTCCCTCCCTTCGTCTCGATTAGCCCAGTTGCATAAATATGAGACGTTAAGCAATATCCAATCAATCGATTGAACGTCAATACAACTAAACATAAAGCGCCTTGAGAGATGGTCAGCTGAAAACTGGATATAAATTCTCAATCACAAAAACCACATGTGTGCTATTTAGCCTTCGCCGTGGATTATTCCTCAATCCCGACCTGCACATGGGAAGCCATGCCTTACCATTTGCCGAAATAACACGATTTTTGGGAATGTTATTGGATACTAGGAAAACGCTTAAGTCCCGCCGCGTTGTTGGATGAGCGTAATTGGTGCATTGAGCTGCCATGTGTTATGCGGATTTTCTGTTGTTCTGTGAAAAAATTATTACTAAGTTGAAGATTTTTTTAAATTAAATTAAATAAAATAAAAAATAAACTAAAATTTGTTATTTTCTAATTAATCGTACTAATTTAAAAAAAAGAAAAAATCGAAAAATTGCGATTTTTATAAGAAATAATTATTCGATTGCGCTCAAATTTCACACGAATATATAAATTCATAAAATTAAGGTTCTATGAAAAAATTATTACAATAGAATAAAGCATGTAGGTGTTATAAGTAAAAAATTGTTTTAAAAAAGAAAAAACCCACAAAATTTCTATTTTCATGAAAAATAATTTTTTGATTGCGCTCAAATTTCACACGGATATCTTAATTCATAAAATTAAGGTTCTGTGAAAAAATCATTAAAATCGGATTAAGCATGTAGGTGTTATAAGTAAAATAAATTTTCAAAAAATCGAAAAAAAATCGTAAAATTGCGATTTTCATAAGAAATAATTTTTTGATTGCGCTCAAAAACGTGGCAGTTCTAAGTTCAGAGATTTCAAAGGCCTCCATAAAATTTTATCGCAAACGGAGTATCGGTTTAGCCGGAATCGTGTTGACAAACACACAAAAATACAGAAAAAAAAGAAAGAAGGAAAAAAAAACATTCCGGATTTTTTTCTCCAGTGTAGTGAAATGGAATCTTCGCTTCGCTCGCTACGCTCATCCAAAAATGTTATCATGGAGGCCACATATCCAACAGCTACGAACCAAGTGTTTAAAAGCCTTGAACATCCTACGAGTGCTCAGCAATACTAATTGGGGAGCTGATCGTACAACCATGTTATATAATTTTAATTGCTATATCATGATGAGAAGTCCACACAAATCTTTACTTTACTTTAACTTAAATGCACTTAACGTGCTGCATCGATATGACCTCGCCGCCCCGCACCTTTTGACTACCACCTGCAGCTACACGCACACTGCAGAGAGCCTAGCATCGCAGTCGGTGTGTTGTTCTTGCCGCAGGCGAACGTGTTTTGTGCAGGCTCTTCGTTCTCTTCTTACAGTGCCTCTACAGGGAACTAGCTTCTATTACAGCTGAGTGTGTTGTTCAAGCAAGTCTTGGCTGTTGTGTCCTCGCATCATTGTGTTTAATGTTTGTGAACTTCAGGAGGTGGTCTGTTCTGTCCAGACTGGAAGGTTTAGTTGCAACTTTAGTTGCAAGTTGCATAAATAAGAGACGTTAAGCAATATCCAATCAAAAATCTTTGTTCTGCCCAGCTTGTCAGGGAAGCGGTCGTCATCTCAGTGTTGCTCCATCTGTTCCGTCCGTCCAGCCTGAGGAGTTGATTTTCGGAAAGTGTTTTTTGTTGTAGTGTTAATTTTCGTATATAGTATGTAGGGGTAACTAACTATTCTTCAAAATGACAAGAAATGATCAGTTACGGTAAAACCTCTTTGTACCCCCCCCCCCCCCCAAAAAAAAATAATAATAAAAAATGTGTGCGACAAGTAGACTCGCCTTCCGGGCTTCTTGGAACACACCATTTCAATTAATATTTTATAACTTTTTAATGTTCATTTGTTTTTGTTACTACGGCCAAAACACATTGCATGGTTATATTATATTTTTTCTGGGTATTAAATCAATTGTTAGATATTTTTAACCCATTGCCATACGAGTTGTCTTGACAGAGTTTTGGCACTGGAAAACCATTTTATTTTTATTTTTTTAACAAATGTTTGACAGGTTTGAGGTAACATATGACTTGAAACATTATAGGAAATTATATATTTCTAAGTTTATTTTGGTTATATGTTCCGTTCTCTGTATTGTCACCATCTTAAATAATTTATTAATTGTCTTTACCCCACAGTTAAGCCTTTTTCAGGCTTTGTGGTTTTTTTTTTATTATATTCTTGTTAGATTTATTTCTGTAGGCCTATGTAACATTAATTATTTATTTGTACAATTTTGCTATGGTGTATGAGTCATGTATGTTCTATGTTCTATGACAATAAATGATTATAACAGATGAAAAAAAAAAAAAAAAAAAAAAAAATTGGGGCTTATGTGAGTGAAAGTGAGAGAGATAGAAGATTGTGTCATGCATTTCGTCTCTGAAATAAAATAAATCCACTGCCCTGGTAATATTGTTTACAATATATTCCCTAGTTATAACGAAAATAACTTTTTATTTTTTTTGTTTATTACTCAGCATAATTACTCCATCGAAAATCCAAAACTGTTCTACTAATTTGCCTGATGAAACAATCCGTCAGCACCTTATTCAGTAAAGGCGCTCTTCTCTACGCGAAGAGGTTGTTCTGACCCGTCTACGCATTGGACACACACATCTCACTCAAGGATACCTTTTAAAAGGTGAAGACCCACCACCCTGTGAGCAGTGTGGTGAGATTTTAACTGTTAAGCACATTTTAGTAGAATGTCCTCAACACATGGACGAGAGGAATGATTTTAAACTAAAACCTAATTTAAAAGAAATTTTATCTGATGAATCTTAGAACATAACCAATGTTTTTAAATACCTGAAATCAACACAGCTGTACAATAAGATTTAAAAATAACATGTCATTATATAAGAGAATACGGGCACTGATAACCTTAGTGTTGTGTGCCCTTAAACCCTAATAACTAACTAACTAGACCTTGCTTGGCCTCGATTACAACATACCTATCTAGCAATTTACTTTTGTGTGATAGTCTTTGAAACTTTGAGGCATTTGAAGTGGTACCAGACAGATGTTACACTGCATGCGTGTCTCGCTCCCCTTCTTGTGGGATCTGCAAACCTTGCAGGGTTTTGTTGGATTTTCTTTGCATGGTGTGGGGGGGGGGGGCAATATACTCTGCGAAATGACCTTAGCCTGCAGTCGTAGCGGATTATCTGCTATTGGTGGTCGTCCAGGGGTCACTCGTTCAGGAAGAACCAAGGTAAGAAGCATCTTCTCGGCTACATTTATTCTGAAGTTGCTGAAGTGGTACGTCTTTACTTGATTGTTCTTTTTGTACAGTGCATGTGAATTGAACGAACACATATCAAGCAAGTAGAAGAATATCTTTCTGTAACCTTTTATGTACCTTCGCATAACAGGGAAGGACGCCAGAACTTGATCTTGCCTATCAACTGCCAACATGCCTTTGTTGTAGTCAATGAAGCTTTGAAGGCTTTTCCACTTCTTGTCCTCTTCTTCTCGTCACTTGGCTTTTTGAATGTCTGTATGCATTGTAGAGAGCATTTTGACATCTTTACGATCTTTCCATTTTACAGACTACCTCATTTGCACTTCTCATAATGGCATCGCCTTTCTGTCAAGAGTTTTGTTGTCTTGAGCTCGGCTGGCAAATTTTTCCGATTTATCCTCACTGTGCCTAAAGCTAGAGTATGCTCCTTGGTAGAGTTCGGGAGATCCGGAAATGAATACCAGTTATCGAGGTGCATTACTTATCCTTTGTTTAGACGAGGAGCACTCAGATTCATAACAATTGCCTCGCTAGCCAACAAATTCTCAGGGCTGTTGTCTCCATCATGTCCTGTATAAATTTTAAAAGCTTTGCAATAACCCAAGTTCGACTCACAAAGCTTATAAAATTTTATACCAAATCAAGCCCTCTTCGATGGATTGTACTGTACATACCCGAGGCGCCCGCGGAACTTCATGAGGCTTCCGTCTGTGGCAATGAACTCATCAAGGAAAACCTGATTAAGTTGTTGAAGTATTGGCTTAATTTTTTTTAGACAGTCATTCGGGTCAATTCTGTCATTATCGACGAAATCGCGAAATCTCCTTATGGATCTAAATCGCTGCAAAGACATGGTCTTCGAGAAAAACGGTGTTTCGATGCAAAATTTGTTCGAACAATATAGACTTTTTTCTTACCTGAATCATAATAACTATATTCTGTCCTGAACGTCTTTGTGCTGAAATATGTTGTCCTGAACGTCCTCGTGCTGAACTATGTTGTCCTGAACGTCCTCGTGCTGAACTATGTTGTCCTGAACGTCCTCGTGCTGAACTATGTTGTCCTGAACGTCCTCGTGCTGAACTATATTGTCCTGAACGTCCTCGTGCTGAACTATGTTGTCCTGAACGTTCTCGTGCTGAACTATGTTACTATAATGTCCTGAACGTTCTCGTGCTGAACTATGTTGGGGCCTTCAAATTCCAACTCGACACCTTCTCGCGGTTTGGCCCGTAAATAGGGGAGTTTCACTCCCTGAAACTAATGGCGAGCTCTGGGTCGTCGTCGGGGGAACCCCTTCCCTTTGACTACCTCCCCGACCGGCGACAACAAAGACAACACGGACGGATGGATGACACAGACTGAGACGACCACGACGGGGGGGAACCTTGCCCTCCCCATAGGCTTGTGGCTGGTTCTGACCAGCACGGCCTGCTCACCCTTGTCCCCGCGTCAGCCCTTACGTCCCTCCCTTCGTCTCGATTAGCCAAGTTGCATAAATATGAGACGTAAAGCAATATCCAATCAATCGAACTGAACTATATTGTCCTGAACGTCCTCGTGCTGAACTATGTTGTCCTGAACGTCCTCGTGCTGAACTATGTTGTCCTGAACGTCCTCGTGCTGAACTATGTTGTCCTGAACGTCCTCGTGCTGAACTATGTTGTCCTAAACGTCCTCGTGCTGAACTATGTTGTCCTGAACGTCTTCGTGCTGAACTATGTTGTCCTGAACATGCTCGTTCTGAATTACTATAATGTCCTGAACGTTCTCGTGCTGAACTATGTTGGGGCCTTCAAATTCCAACTCGACACCTTCTCGCGGTTTGGCCCGTGAATAGGGGAGTTTCACTCCCTGAAACTAATGGCGAGCTCTGGGTCGTCGTCGGGGAACCCCTTCCCTTTGACTACCTCCCCGACGGCGACGACAAAGACAACACGGACGGATGATGACACAGACGGAGACGACCACGACGTGGGGGAACCCCTGCCCTCCCCATATGCTTGTGGCTGGTTCTGACCAGCACAGGCCTGTCCACCCCTTGTCCCCCCGCGTCAGCCCTTACGTCCCTTCCTTCGTCTCGATTAGCCAAGTTGCGTAAATATGAGACGTTAAGCAATATCCAATCAATCAAACTGTCGTGAATATTGTCTAAATTCCAAGTTGAATGATTTAATGGGACGTTTTACAAATTGTAACTCATGTTTAAGTTTCCCATTCTATTTTATGTGTACTTTTCCCGCACTAGCCTAGCCCCATAGTCCTCTTGACTGGATGCAGCCCAAATTGGTGGTTTTTGGATTATCATGTGCTTTATACATACATCTAAAAGAAAAGACCACTTATCACGGAATACTATGGTATGAGCTTGAAGGGAGGGCCTCGGGTGTGCTAAAATCCTGGTTTCTGGTGTTTAAAAAAGTATTTTAGTTGGATTCCGTCAGCGACTTTGTCAGCATCTTCATCAGCATCCATTTTCGAATTTAAAATTTTCACATCATGCTTCGCTTTGGACCATTCAGTGTCCAGTTTCGTCTTGTGTTGCAAGAGGCTTTCTTCGTTTTGCCCATTTGGAATATCTAAAAGGAAATTAATTTCCCCCATTTTGGTTTCTTTATGTTTGAATTCAGACCTGGCTCCCCAGGGTTGGCTTTGGACCTTTTGCCTGAACTAATAATTTTGTAGTAAGGTATTTGTATACTGCATGATATTTTCAAATAGGTAAACAGCAGTGAACAGCAGACTTCACAACTTAACAAACAAAACTCAACAAAAATCAACTTGTTCATCCAGGAAAGTGAATTCAACTCTTATCCCCGGCGGTATGAATTCGTAGGCGATCGCCCGTACCTGGGCCATTTTCAATCTACATATTGCCACGCCCACGCCGAACAGTTTTTCCGCCAACGAAGCGAAGTAGAGCGGGTTGTAGAGCGGCCATAACTTCGTATGATGATTTAGTCTAGGAGGGAACAATGACTGGGCAGCAATTGAAGGGTTAAACAGTTCACCAGTTGCTTTGTACAAATTGTTAGTTGTGCCAGGAGCCATGTGGATTGCTAGTGCTTGCACCCACTTTTTTGTGCGCACTGACGCAACACATTTTGCAGTGTTTCCTTCTCAATAACACTATTTATTGGAGTCATGGCAACATTTGTACATTGGTGGAAGTGGTCATCAGCAAGCTTCTTTAGCAAAGCCCCAAGCTGTTCCAACTCGTCCCACAAAAGATGGGCTAATGGGATCTTCGAACCCTCAAGAACGTTGATGAGTTGCACAAACTTTTTGATGACTGCAACAAACTTCATCTGAGGTAAGAGTGCGCGCTTGGATGCAGGGTTTGCAAATTGCTCTAACAGGTACTCGGCACTGGCGTTCTTAGATTCATACTGTTCTACAAAATCCATGAGTGCAACAGTGCACTTGTGTAAGTACATCACTGACCGGAACCATGAATTCCATCTGGTAATTACTAGATTTGGAAACAGCACTGCTAAGAGGGTGGGGTACTCCTCTTCAAAAAAATTTTACATATGCACTCTTCATCTTTCAGAAAATCCATCTTGGTTTTCACGACGAACAAACTTGTATTTTCGATACAAAATACATTTGTATTTTCAAAAATACTTAACATTACCGAAAAATAAGAAACAACCTCAACTTCGAAAAAAATTACCATCAAGAATAGCATTTTTTGCAGATGATATTGATGTCGAGCTAAATGAGGCACTTGCGTCGTCGGCGTCGTTCATTGCAAATAGGCCTTGATTAAACGTCGTGACGGACGACAGCTGAGCGCACAGGGGGATTTCTTCACTGTTCAGTATGAGTATTATGGCCTGGTTTGGCATATATTGAAAAGATTTCTAAAAATTTGTTGTTACCAGTGATGGTTTTAATACCTGTTATTTGTATTTCGTGAAGCTGATGTGTTAAGTCAATAATGTCGAAGAGAATACCATGCTTTACAAATATGTCTGATCCACCCTTGTCATCAACCCTATCTCCTCGTGATGTGAAACCCAGGGAGAGAAAAATTGACATCAGGTGGCAGCCAAGTTTCTGTAATTGCTATTATGTCTAGATTGTAATTTTGACCGCAGCTTGTAAATCTTCTTTATTGCTGCGGATACTTCTAGAATTCCATTGTAAAAACTTCATATTGTTGTCCCTCCCCCTTGCATCTCGGAGGGATCATTGATCCCTCCGAGCCGTGATTTTCCCATTAAACAATTATTTTAAGGATGTGAATTAATGTTTTTATAAGAGCTAACAAAGTCCCCCTAGTGGGCTGTAAGTTGGGTTTCAAAACAATTTTATCCATCTGGATACTAAAAGTCCCCCCTTCTGGATGATTGTAATTTTGGAGTTTACCCTATTATCAGTTAGTACCTCTGCAACCTCACGGCTCCGGTGAAGGTGAACCCGGGGGTTGCTTTCCTGATGGCTCATAAACCAGAGGTTTTTATGGGGGGGAGAATATTCTTTGGGAGTTAAAGAGTTTATACAGAGGCTTCTAGCGTTTTGCCATTCGGCCTTGAATGGCCGAGTCAGCCTGCGCTCGATCCTTATAAGATTTTTGTGATTTGCCAAGTTGCATAAATATGAGACGTTAAGCAATATCCAATCACCCGTAGTAATTTGAATTTATTGGACCCCTTTCCTGTGTACTTGTGTTACTTTTGATGGTTGTTTGATTATTTTCTATCCGGGAGGGGGTTTCTAGTCTATCTCGATAATTGCCACCCCATTTTAACAATTGGGGGACCCATCCTGGATGCCTCTTTAAATGATATGTTCTGTATTCCCGTGAAATTTCCTTTATCCTACCCTGCCCCCAGCCATTCCTCGCAAGCTCTGTGCGAGGAATGGTGTTTCCCGTCACAATGGACGCATCTAAAGTCTGTCTCGTCTACTTCACACCTACTGGCATTGTGAAAATTGCCACACTGATGCACCTTCCTTTGCTTTTTTCAATTTTAGTCTCTGTGGCAGGAAAACCCCAAGCAGTTGGTGCAGTACACTACCGGGGATATGTAAAGGTCGGGTCTCTTTTTACTTTATGATATAGGTATAGCTTTTCAGAGAGTTCCTGACCCCGAATGTTAGGCACACATTCTGAGTCTTAATTCTATCTGATCTATCTGTGCTTTTAACAAATTTTGTTTAGTCATGCGATAGGCTTCTATGTTTTATAAACCCCCCTGTACAAAACTAAGGTCTCGTAGGCCTATATAAATAAACCATGACTCAAAACCAAACTTTCTCAAATGTGTTTAAAAACTGAAAACAAATCGGTCTTTAAATCAGGAAGGAACAATGCTGAAATTATTAAGTTGTATCGGCTATGCCTACTGAAAATGGACTTGCGGCGTAGGCTTACCTTATCACCATCACGAAGGCTGTGATCCGGAGCCTGCACACAACACACGGGTCATGCAAAAATGTGTTTTTTGTCAAGTTCCTCTTAATGGAAATTTGAAATTCTTTTCATGTACTTTATCTTAAGTGCTGCACACAATTTGAACCATCATGTAAGTGTTTTTTATGTTAAATATGGATGAAATCCGAGTTTAAAATGTTTTTTAAGAAAATGAACAGTTTGTTTTTTCAATGGATTCACATTGTTTGGGGGCCATCAAATTCCAACTCGCAACCTTCTCTTGGTTTGGCCCGTGATTAGGGGAGTTCTTCTCCCTGAAACTAATGGCGAGCTCTGGATCGTCGTTGGGGAACCCTTTCCCTTTGACTACCTCCCGACGGCGACGACAATAACAACACGGACGGATGATGACACAGACGGAGACGACCACGACGTGGGGGAACCCCTGCCCTCCCCATATGCTTGTGGCTGGTTCTGACCAGCACAGGCCTGTCCACCCCTCGTCCCCCCGCGTCATCCCTTACGTCCCTCCCTTCGTCTCGATTAGCCAAGTTGCATAAATATGAGACGTAAAGCAATATCCAATCATCCAATCAATCACATTGTTTGAGTTAGACTATTGTTATTTTATTGAGAGCTATTTGATCAAAGACATTTCACTTTTTATTTTTAAATTTGTGACAATTTATTGAATTAAATCATAGCTGCTTCTTTAAATGTAGATTTTTATGAAAAGTGTTTGTCGAATATGACAGTGGATAGTATTCACATATTACACACATTGAAGTAACTCAAATTGCAAGGAAATTAGGTTCTAAACACTCAAGTGGTTTGCATGAGATACCGGGATCTTTTTATCTTTTTATTAAAAAGGCTAGCGGAATTGAGATTAAATGTATACATTTTGCAAGAAGATTTGATGGATGGAGTCGGTCTTATCGGGGAACATCTTTAGTGCTTCCTCTGTAGAAGGAGGAGGCACTCTTCTCCGATGCTCTTCTACTTCCCCTTCGGAGTTGGTCATTTGAATTAAGGGCTGGCAGACGGGACGGGGGAGGTTGCCTGCAGTGGTGGGTGGTCTGTGGCGGTCGGTGGCTGGGTGGTGGTGAGGGCCACGTGTTATCGCATCGATTTCTGAAGAAACAAGCAATATGCTTTGTTTTTTGTACTTGTTACTAGAAGTATCAGATGAAGTTGAAGCACTAGCTTCTTAGTTTACGACGGCGACGACAAAGACAACAAGGACGGATGATGACACAGACGGAGATGACCACGACGTGGGGGAACCCCTGCCCTCCCCATATGCTTGTGGCTGGTTCTGACCAGCGCAGGCCTGTTCACCCCTTGTCCCCCCGCGTCATCCCTTACGTCCCTCCCTTCGTCTCGATTAGCCAAGTTGCATAAATATGAGACGTAAAGCAATATCCAATCAATCAAATCATAGGCCCATTAGCCTACTTTAGTGATTTACGTGTTATTTTGATGAGACGTTTCGATTTCTGGGGTTGGCAAATACTGAACTAGTCAGTTAGCGACTGTACCAATAAGAGATGCAAATAAATATGTTTTCCTAAAATGTAACAATAAAAAATAAATAAATACTTTGAGTGTAGTAAAATAAACTACAGTTGTAAATTATCTGACATAAAAATACCAAGTTGGACCTATTTTATAAGTTGTAGGGAAATAATATATTATACTCTTGAGTCCGTTGGTACAACTCACTGGAGTCACTTTAAGAGGCGAAGATCCACCCTCATGTGAGCAGTGTGGTGAGATTTTAACTGTTAAACACATTTTAGTAGAATGTCCCCAACACATGGACGAGAGGAATGATTTTAAACTAAAACCTAATTTAAAAGAAATTTTATCCGATGAATCTGAGAATATAACCAATGTTCTTAAATATCTTAAATCATCAAAGTAATATAATAGAATTTAAAAATAGCACATCGCTCTAAAAGAGAACACGGGCACTAATAACCTTAGTGTTGTGTGCCCTTAATCCCTAATAACTAACTAACTATCTGGAGAAGAAGTTGGTTGCACTGCTTTGTTGTGTCTTCAGATGCAAGGGATCGAGCTATTCACAAAAATTGCATTCAATTGGGCTGGTGATTATAGTGTGGTGCATGTTTTCTTGCTGGTTTAGTTAGTGATTCAAAGTAACAACACAACCGTTTCATTTGTGAGAGTAATCGTCAACATGGGATTCAAAGTCGCTGTTAAGAGATCCCTCCACAATACATGGTGTTACTCAGTTTGCTGGTGAATGTGTTGTTTGAGCAAATTTTGGTTGTAGTGTACTTGCATCGTTCTGTTTTATTGTTTGTTATCTTCAGGAGGTTGTCTGTTCTGTCCAGACTGAATGGGTTTCTTCTAATTTATTTTGCCTTACTCGTCACGGAATCGTCGCTATCTTATTATAGTGTTGTGCCCGGTTTGTTCCATCCGTACAATCGAGGGTTGATGTTCAGAAAGTGCTAGGTTCTGTTCAATGTGAGATTAGAGCTTTGAACACGGTTTATGTGCTGTGCTTTTTTCCGCTCTTAGTTCCTCTCTTGTTCGATTCCACATCACATGGCGTTGGTTTCTGTGTCTGCTGAATGTGTTCAGTTAGACGTCTGTTTTCTTTATGAGAATGTCTGTTCTGTCGAGACTGAAAGGTTTTGTTGCTAGGAAAGCGTTTGTGATCTCAGTGTTGTTCTGCGTCTATTCCGTCCGCACAGGTTGTGCAGTTTATGTTTGGTCGGTGTTAGCTTGTGTTCAGTGCGAGATTAGAGGCTTGACACACTGTAGTGGTGCTGGGTTTCTGTGCTGTTTTTTGTTGTTGTATATTGTTATACATTTACTTATTTCAATTTAATTTAAAGACATATTCAAGCTGCAGATACACTTATAGAAATTGTTTTATCTTGGAGGCGCGAATAATCTTAGCTGTTAACCCTTTCGAGTGTTTCCTAAATAGCTGCTAGTTTCACTTATTGACGTCCCTCGGACCGATGTTGGGTGAACTAACAGTTGTTTTCATAACACTGTGATCTAAAAGCCTACGCTGGTTGGTGGTAGACTTCCTAAATAGCTGCTAGTTTCACTTATTGACGTCCCTCGGACCGACGTTGGGTGAACTAACAGTTGTTTTCATAACACTGTGATCTAAAAGCCTATGCTGGTTGGTGGCAGACTTCCTAAATAGCTGCTAGTTTCACTTATTGACGTCCCTCGTACCGACGTTGGGTGAACTAACTAAGTCTGCTGTGGTTGCAACATAATTTAATTTTGAAAGTAAGGATTTTAAATCTGGTATTTTTTGTGTGGCTTCGTTCCGAGTTTGATTCATTAGTGTAGTGCGGCAGATTACTTTCTAGCTGGGTGCGATGGTGTTTATCATTGCGCGGAACTTGGGGTCATCTACAATCGACAATGAATGAATATAGGGCGACGGTCGTTCGCCCACAGCCAAGCGCACGCTACTGCTTAGGCGACGACGAACTCGGCCCTGTATACAACTACCCAATTTGGGGAATTTTCAGTTATCTGCACACGCCGCCTCAAAAGATTTACAATCTTGAAACTCGGTATATAACCTGATAATGTGGTCCATGACCTACAAAAAAAAATCCCCCCGATCCGATAAACCGTAGTGTTAAAAGACGCAGTGCCGTTTGCTTTTAAAACCAAAATTGGGAATATAATATGGAATTAATGCATACCTACTAGCCTACTAGGGATGTCATAGGGTACCCGGGTTACCCGAATCCATTTTCTACCCGAATTAATTTTAAGGATTCGAATCCTGTTCGGATAGTTATTTGTATGATATAAATGACCACGACTACTTTCCATGAAGCGACTTTGGATACCTGCTCGCGGCTGGCGGCAAGAACCACTCAATCGAGCACTCAAAACACCTTAAAGGGGCTAAAAACCCCAAAAATTATTTTTTACCACGTGATCTATAGCACAATACTACACTAAAATGACCGTTTAAAAAATCATATCTTGTAACTGTGATTAAACACGAATTTTTGAATTTTTTTGATCCAGAAATTTGCGAAAATTGGTGTTTTGGGAAATTTCTTAAATCGGCTTTAACCTGCTTCTTTTTTGGTCCACATAGATACTAGAGCATATTACCAATATAAAATGACCATTTATAACATCATGTCTTGAAACTGTGCCCAAATATACCCTCAATCGCGCAAAAATAAGCATTCCAAAATCACACCCCAACTTGGTAATCAGCATATTTTGACCGAACTACTTGCCCAAATTACAAAACAAAATATAGAGAATTTACAGAAAAGGCTGTAGAGTACGTCAATAATGGCCAATATTATTTTGGATCAAAATCCTCCAAGGTCACGGGGCATAAAGATCGTCCCCATGTTATTTCTTATGGGAGATTTTTGCCGATGGGACCTAGCTCGAAAAATGTCATGTTTGACAATTTTTTGGGAGGTCATGGTGGCCCCAATAATTTTTCTGTTAGTTGCTAAATTCATTACTAGTTAGCCTGAATGAAATATATTTTTTGAGTTTAGCGGTTAAATACCCCTTTAAAATCCCTAATAGCTACAACTATACGAGTAATAATGTCACAATGTGCATGCTTACCTTCAAATGCTTCTTCAAATAGAAGACGACGTCCGAGTGCCGAGACTATCTTTTTTGTTGGCACACATAACGATACTTAACTATAAACTTGTTTCCAATTACATTTTTTTTCTTTGAGGACATAAAACTTCATAATTATTTCATGGTAGGAGATTCGGAACAATCGATTTCGCCAGCAAGAAAAAAATAAAATTTAACTTACATTAATTTAAATATGTTAACAACAATAAATGTTTTGTGGGCACTGATAACTCAGATAACTCTTGAGAACCCTTAAACATAAATAACTAAGTAACTTCAAACATTCCTCCAGGCTTATTTCATCGGCCTGATGAAAACCACGTCTTGTGGCTGACTTACGTGTGTGGAGTTTGGGGGAAGGCACCGAACTCTACTTTATTTGGTTGGCAAATAGCCAAATTGTCCCCTATGACAACCTTCTTGGCCTTCGAGGCAGCTTTGTGTAGGGGAAAAGGCGATTCTCGGTGCGCAGTTTTGCAGTCTAAATAACACTAACACCATGGATTAGGCAATATCTGCGACACTCCAGTATCGTCACGATAAACGTCACTGCACATATAGAAATACTAATCACAAACAATAAATTACACCTCTCAGAGTTCATGTGATATTGTCATCAACACAATTTTGAAGAGTTTCAATGCACTTAACGTACAACATCGATATGACCTCGCCGCCCCGCACCTTTTGACTACCTCCTTCACTCACACACAGCGCAGCCTCGCCTCGCACCAACCAACGCTCGCACTCGCAGTCGGTCTGTCGATCTTGTTGTAGGCGGACGTGTTTTGTCTCCGCTCTGCGGTCTGTTCGTGTCGAGCCTCCACAGAACACGGAGTTAGCTTCTGTCACTGCTGAATGTGTAAATTAACCAAGTCTTGGCTGTTATATTCTCGCATAGTTCTCTTTAATATTTGTGAACTTCGTAAGATTGTCTGTTCTGTCCAGGCAGGGAGGTTTGTTCGCTCTTTATTCTGTCCTTTTCAGGAAAGTGTTATGTTCGTGTTGGACTCGGTATGTTCTGTCTGTACAGCTTGATGTTTTGATGTTCGGAAAGTGTCAGGTTCTGTTCAGTTTGGGATGAGAGCTTAGTCACACAAAGGAGGTGCGCGGTTTCTGTGCTTGGGTTTTTGTTATACCGAATTCTCTGTGTATGTGTTGCAAATTACTCATAGTTTGAAGCACATTTTTGTGTTTGATGTGGCATTGTCTGTCAGTTGGGTAGTAACGTACTTTCCATAGTTTGTTCCCTCATTAATCTGTCTTGCCTGTCTCAGTGTTGTTCTCCGTCACACCCCAAGTTGTAACATCCAAATCTAGGGTTTTCTTGACTGAAGCAGGATTGTTACGACTTTCCCCAGCCCAGTGAAACCCGGTGGGTTTTACCCAATAAAACTCGCTTGAAAATACCATAAAAACCAAGGGGCTATTCCAATACCTTGAATTTTAACCTCTGCTAGTCACTGTCTATTGAACTCAGGGGGCCAATATATCCTCGCGTACTACGATCTACCATCTACGTGACATGCGTCGTGTTATAGCTAGTCCCATATTCCTGTAAAATCCATGGATATGGTAATAACTGCAAAAATATAGCATCGTCACGATGAACCTCACTTCATATTTATATTTCGCTTACAACCGATTATAAAACATTGTGGAGTTCATGTGCTTCCGTCATCTAAACGATTTTGAATATAATTTTAATGCATTTGACGTGCAACATCGATATGACCTCGCCGCCCCGCACCTTTTGATAGTACACAGTGCATCGGCCAGCAGTCTTGCTCGCAGTCGGTTGGTTGTTCTTGTCACAGGCGGACGTGTTTTGTCTCCTCTCTTCGTTCTGTTCTTCTTCGGACTCCACATGGCAGTTGTAAATGGCGTTACTTCTGCAGAATATGATTAGTTTAATGTTTGTTACTTTGAAGAGGATGTCGGTTCTGTCCAGACTGAAAGGTTATGTTCACTGCATACTCTGCCTTGCTACTCGGTAAAGCGTTTGTGGTCTCAGTGTTGAGGTCTGTCAGTTCGGCACAGATTGTACAGTTTATGTCTGGTCAGTGTTAAGAATTGTGTTCAGTGCAAGATAACAGCCTTGACACACCACGAGGGTCCTCGGTTTCCGTGCTGGGGTTTTTGTTTTGTCGAATTATACATTTAATTTATATTTATATTTATATTTCAATTATTTATGAATTGGCCACATGCAGCATATTCAATTTCTTATTATATTAGAAGTCAGTTTACTGAGCTAGGAATTATACAGTTTAAAAGTAAAATTGAAGTAATGATAATGAATCAAATAGCAAAGAATTGATTTTTACTATTTATTTGTGGGTCATTGTCTGTGTGTTTGTGTGATGTTAATTTATCTTCATAAGTTCTTATTTATGATTTTGCTATTCTCTTTGTTTGTTTGTTATTGCTTTTTTTTTATTGCCTTTTCTGTAATTCCCCTTTCCCTGGGCCGAACAAAATCGGGGGCTTTACTAGTTGAGGGCTTTTCTGTAATTCCCCTTTCCCTGGGCCGAACGAAATCGGGGGCTTTACTAGTTGAGGGCTTTTCTGCATTTCCACCTGCACGTCTAATGAATTCTATACGAAGACTTTCATATTCTTCGGATGCGAGGAGAATTTTGATATTAGATAAAACTATGTTGTTTGTAAAGGGTGATCGCAGGGTTGTAAGCGAACAGAACGGCATTTTCGAATTTAGCTCTGAAATCAGCTACACCTTGTAGGGGTTTTGGTTCGGATAAGAGAGTTGGCGCATCGGCCTCGACCATGGGCGAGATTGGCACATTGTACTTGACGTTGGGGTTTGAAGAGTCATGAATAAGTAAACTTTGTGTGCCGGGAACGGCGTCTCAGCTAATTGGATCATAAGATTCATTACGAGCGTTTTTTTAAAGTGTTTTAGATTCATTGGCAAGGTAAATACTATGCTGGGCTCAAGTACGAAACTAGGTTTGCAATATTAAAAAGGCATCGTCGTTACTTGTATTGGCGAGGTCTACTGGTACTTCGATATACGAGTCGGACGATGACGACGATCCCCCTATGAGTCTTTCTTCAAAGGACCGATCAGCTGTCGCATCGGAGTCGGCTTCGTCGTCGGACGTAATTGAATGGCTCGAAAGCGAAGAGTCGTCGGTGACCGGCATGTAGTCGAGATCGATGGTAGGAGCGGAAGAATGACCTTCTTGACCTGTGGGATTAAACTTTCGATTAGATATATTCTATAGTGACATGGGATTGACAGGCGGTGAAAAACTTGACAAAATATAAATTTTATATGGAAAATATCACATTACTTGTTTTGTAAAATGTTGGCAAGTAATATTTTATGGAATATATTCCATCTTGTATAGTGTAATATGTTCCAAGTCAGATTTTCAGGGGTTTTGGAAAATTTGACACAAACATTTTGATAAATAATGGGTTACGGGAGAGACCTACATATACTCTTTGCGGTGTCAGCTGATAGGATCAACAACGATTTCTAAGATCAGTTGGTAAATGACACCGCGAGAGGGGTGGACACCGATTGACATATTACAAATTAATGTGTTTTTGTACACATCTTGATCAGCACAAAAATTTTGAGAAAAATTGGTCATATTCGGGGGGTTGTTACCTAGAGAAACTCTTTAAGGTGTCAACTAATGGGATCAAAAACTATTTTTGAGATCAGTCGGTAAGTGACACCGCAAGGGGGTGGACAACGATTGTATAATTACAAAATTTTAATTATTTCATTTCATTCTACATCACATGGGCAAGGTTTTTGGTTTTTGGCACATTTTAAAACTAATCTTGAGGGACATTAGGCAAGTCTATGTGTTATCTGCAAAATTATACAAGATACAGGTTTTCTAGGGGGAAATATCACATATCTTGATTGGAAAATGTTACAAGTCACATTGTTACACATAAGATTACGACAATATGGATTGAAATAGATAACTCACCGTTTTCGGGGTGAGACCCCGCCGTGGACTTTGGTTCCTTAGAAGAGGTAGCTACTACTGTGGGGTCGGGTGACATTTTGACGGATTTGCTTTTTTGATTTTCTTTCGATGCGGAGACGGTGTCGACATCTGTATCTCGTAAAACGGGGTCGGGTGACATTTCGCCGGATTTCCTTTTTTGATTTTCTTTTGGACCGTAGACTGTGTCGACGTCATCATCATCATCATCATCATCATCATAGCTCACGTCCATGGCTGTCACTAAACATACGCACTTTAGGTTGCTCTTGTGTATACGTTGACTTGCGCGGACCAAGAGTAGGTCTAAGCTTCTGATGTTGCACATGGATTGATCCACGAGGTCTACCTTCACTTGATATTAAAGGGAGATTGGATGATTCAATAGAGTGTTTGCGACACTGAAACGAGGCAGAGGGTTTACTGCCATTACATAGTGGATCTAATTCAATTGAAATCTCACTACTACCGGCGCTATTTGTGCCGATTTCTGACAGCACACAAGGCTGTAGTTGGTTATAACATTTAGATTGAGTAGAAAGTTCCAGTTTTTTTTCGACGATGTTTAGTTTTACTTTGTAAATTTCAAAAAGCTCTTTATAGTTATTGCATCTTGTTTTCAAATTATCTATAATACCCTCTTGATTGTCAACAATAGTATATAATTTTTCTTGGTTATCCATTGAATCTAGTAATTTCTTCTTAAGTTCTAACATTTTTTCATCAATAGGCCTACTGTGGCTGTGTTGCAAATCTTTGTTTGTAGTATAGTTTTGTGAAAGAATTTTCGGCAAAGTTTCAGTCGACTTATGTAGGTCCAATTTATTTGATTTAGGCCTAACTAGAAATGCTTCAGCTTGACCCGTAGCAACATAAGTATCAAGAGCCTGATGAACGTCAACTTTACGTTTATTAATTAGTGTATGAAATAATTTCTCAGGCATTCCTCTGTTGCTGTATATACCCTTTGGGGAAATGTCATATTTCGTGAACTCAAATTCAATGTTACTTATTGACATTTTCTTAAGCAATAGTTCAAAAAATGCCTCGTGTTTTGTAGCTGTCATGTTGTTGGTTATAGTAATTGAAAATAAACAATATCATTTGTTTTCGTTAGATACGAAATGTCAACATAAAATTTCCGTGAAAAATGCAATATTTAAAACTTAAAATGCGTATTAAATACTGTGGGTACTCACGAGATAACGGTACCTGAGGTTTCAATGCTTCCTAGCTACCTTTTAACACTAAATTCATGTATAAAAACTCAATGAAACAACAATTCAATCATTTAAATGATATTACCAAAAATGCACCATTTAAACTGAAACTAGTCACAGCCTTCTTCTTCTTCTTCTCACAGTAGCTACTTCGATTGGAGTGGTTGGGTGGAGATAGATAGTTGGGCCGATCAGAGGTCGTGGGAGTTTTGGAGGAGGGGGAGTGTTAATTGATGCATTGGGCTTACCAGCCGGGTTGCACGAGTTGATGAAGAAGTCACACACACATAACAAAAACTTGTAGAAATACAGCCAAACCTTACACACTCAAAAGGAATGAGATCTAAAAAAAGGGCCAAGCTCATCTACCCTTCCACATAAACGTACAGTGTCCCATAACAGCATCCTCGAAAAGCTTGGCAAAATAGAATTTGCGATTATTAATTTAACGTAATAGTTTATCCAAGTTCTTTTTTTCTAATTAATTTAAACGTAATAACATGCAAATTCTTTTTTGCCAAGCTTTTCGAGGATGCTGTTATGGGACACTGTACGTTTATGTGGAAGGGTAGATGAGCTTGGCCCTTTTTTTAGATCTCATTCCTTTTGAGTGTGTAAGGTTTGGCTGTATTTCTACAAGTTTTTGTTATGTGTGTGATCTTATTACTTTTTCAAGTTCCATTACAAAATTATTTGTTAAAATATAATATTTTTATCAAAGTTGATTTAAATTCTATGGTATTAGCAGTAACAATATAGGATGTAAAATATCTAGACCCGGATTCATGTACATCCTGGGTATAGGTGGTATAACCATGGTATAACGACGGTATAAGGACTGGACCCCAATTCGTGAGTTCGTGGGAGATGAGTTGAAACGCAATTTGAAAACGAAGTCGTTTTCGTTTTCGAAGGAATTGGTATTCTTGAACGGTATCGTGGAAAACGTCATGGGTTGTGAGTTGAAAGCATTGATATTAAACCCCTATAGTAGGCTAGACTAGGAAAACGCTCAGTTGGACGCGTTGATAAGCGAGCACGTGCTATAGCTAGACCCACATTGCACATTTTTTAAAATTTTAAAATTTACGACGTTCGCGTTTCCAGTATTATTTATTATTGCCAAGGCATTTGGGTAAACCCGTGTTTAAATCTTTACTTTAAAATCCACCGCCATCTAGAGGACCTTGACTCCTTGGGAAAACTATTTAAACTCTTTGTTGACAAATAATAGACTGCTTCCTCGAAAGTATTTTGATTACTTCTAGGTGGCAGTGCATTAGAAACTTCGCGCGTCTTTTCGTTGCCATGGCAACGTTACTTTTGTTATAATGTAATTTCCATCTACACTACTAATCGGATCAAAATAAAATTAACATATTCGTGACCGGACGGACATTCTAAATGATTTGGCTATCTCAGATTTTGTCGCCGTTGAGTTTGAAAAAAAAACTTTCGATTAACTTTAATGTAACTTTTTAACTTTTTGAACGATTTTGCCACAAAACTAATGGCATTCAATCGAGAACAAAGCTTGCGGATGGTGAAAATTTCAACTCGATCCGAGCCTCCGTTCGACCGCTATCATGAGCCAAAAAAGCTGCACGACTTTCCGTTGCCATGGTAACCGTACTTTGTTATAATGTAATTTCCATCTACACTACTTATCGGATCAAAATAAAATTAACATATTCGTGACCGGACGGACATTCTAAATGATTTGGCTATCTCAGATTTTGTCGCCGTTGAGTTTGAAAAAAAAACTTTGGATTAACTTTAATGTAACTTTTTAACTTTTTGAACGATTTTGCCACAAAACTAATGGCATTCAATCGAGAACAAAGCTTGCGGATGGTGAAAATTTCAACTCGATCCGAGCCTCCGTTCGAACGTTATCGCGAGACATACAAACAAAAAAAAAAAAAAAACAAACAAACAAAAAAAAAAAAAAAACAAAACCAGTGACTATTTTTTCCGGCAGAGTCAAATGGAAACGCTCGCTTCGCTCGCTTAATTAGCAGTCTCCTATACCTCCGCACAGGCGCGAGCGTAGCAAATTGAAGACTCAACCGGCCCATTTCAAGATGGCGATTTGGTGTTTTAATTTATGCTTTTTTAATGCAATAAAGTATTTTACTGGATTGTTTGATATGGTTTTAGCTTGTGCAGCATGGTATTAAACAAAAGAAACAATATGAAGTGATTGCATAAGGGAATTTAGTAATCATTTGGTGTTAAAGGCTAGTATGCTTACCTGTCAACCTGGCGGCAATCTTGAGAACTATTTGGCCACAAATCGCTCCCATTTGATTAACATCTAAACTGTCATTTTAAGATGGCTTCTAATTGTACCGGAAGTGGACCACCGACTGCTGGTCTAGCCAATTATATAGGATGTCTATGGTTGAAAGAGTATCACGAAATCCAAACATTTTAAAAAGATTTGCGTATAGCAAAGAGCTCGAAAAAGTTCTATATTTATTCTTAGATGGCAGTGCCTTCATAAACGTGGGCCAATCGAAACACGAGTTCTATGAAATGATTTGATTGTTGCAATTATGTAAACAAACAGATGAGCAAGCTCATATCAGAACAATGTTGTGCTGGCATAGGGTTGGCTAGGCTTGTCAAACATGTAATGTAAGTATGAATTTTACTAGTCCTATAGCCAAATGGAACTTTAGACCTACACTTTTGCATTATAAATAATTTTCCACATCTGGGCCTAGGCCAGGGACGGTTTCTGATTTGTTTTATGAGAGTATAATGACAACTTTTCTCGTTTCACACATAGAAGCAAAATTTAAAATGTCCGCCATTTGTTAACGTATCGCACTTTCCCGCCTAACTCTGCTTATACCGTCAACAAGTGTCAAGTAACTATGGTTACTTGTTGATTGTATGCCTAGTGTTTAAGGCTTATTTTAAAACCCTTATTTGGAAGCCTTCCAACAAACTTTTTCAACTTTTTTTTCAAAAGAGACTATATTTCTATAACCTTAATGTCCATGTAAAATATGAACATGGTAGTCCCACCCGTCTGGTCAGAATCGCGGGCCGACGTATTAGATGTTAGCAGTAGCAGTAGCAGTAGCTAACATCCTTAAAGTGATTTTGAGCATGTTTCAAGCCATTTTTTCACCAAGAAGGAATAATCGTACCCCAATAAAATTTGGCATGTGTTGTCAGGTACCTAAATCCCCTCGACTGTGATAGTTTTCAAGTTCACATCACGTTACATGACGGCTGGGTAACACCTCGAAATCACCCCAACTCTGCTTGGTGTATAAGGTGCTTGAGTGTGTAGCGCACCGCGGCTTGGCTGCGGCGCCCTAACGGGCACCTAGATTAAAGAGTTCACATTGAGATGATGCGTCAGATATAACTTTACCGTTAGCGTTAAGAGAGTGGTTGCATTTAGGTTGCGTGGCATTGGTCTGTGATTTAATCATGGACCAAATAGCTTTTGAGGTGTTCTTAGATTCTGATATTAAGGAGTTGTTATAGTAAAGTTTAGCTGGGTGAATGTTTCTAGCTTTAGACTTTTTTAAATCACGATATTGTTGTTTACTAGTCGAGTTGTTGGACGACTTCAGTTCGAAATGAAGGGATCACAAGGTCTGAGCTTTAGATCGCAGTTCCTGTGTGATCCAGGAATTGACTTTGGGTTTAAAGCGAGGACAGCTTTTTAGCGGAAATGATTTATTGAAGTGATAAAGGAAAGTGGTAAGAAAACTAGAGAAGAGTTCATCTGCATCTTCGGGAGTTGGCAGTGACTGCCACTTTTCTGCACTTAGCCGTGCTAGATAGTTGTATCTATTGTTGGGACTGAAAGAGCGTTTCATTCATTCATTAGAGAGAATTATAAAGTGCTGATCGAGAGAGCGCCATGAACCTGCTACACATTCAAACACTTTCTCGGTGCAGTAGGGTTTGACTTCAGGGGGGCCATCAAATTCCAACTCGCAACCTTCTCGTGGTTTGGCCCGTGATTTGGGGAGTTTTTCTCCCTGAAACTAATGGCGAGCTCTGGGTCGTCGTCGAGGAACTTTCCCCTACCCTTTGACAACCTCCCCGACGGCGACGACAATGACAACACGGACGGATAAAGACACAGACGGAGACGACCACGACGTGGGGGAACCCCTGCCCTCCCATACGCTTGTGGCTGGTTCTGACCAGCACAGGCCTGTCCACTACTTGTCCCCCCGCGTTATCCCTTACTTCCCTCCCTTCGTTTCGATTAGCCAAGTTGCATAAATATGAGAAGTTTAACAATATCCAATCAATCGTTTACGTTAAAAGTCACGGTTTACAAACTCCAAAGACAAGAACTGGTGGACTTGAGTCCAAATCAGAAGTTAAAAAACTTCTGACTTCGGCGGGAATCGAACCCTGGACCTTCTGCATTGGAAGCAGATACGCTAACCACAAGACCAACGAGCCTTCTTTTGTCACATTGTTATTTTGAAAAACCTCAATGCCCTTTACTTGCAGCATCGATATGACCTCGCCGCCCCACACCTTTTGAATGCCACCTCTAGCACAGCGCTGCGGCTGCCTCTTGCAGTCTTGTCTTCTTGTCGCAGGTGGACGCGTTTTGTCACCGCTCTTCGTTCAGTTCTTGTTGGGCCCCCACAGTGCTAGATGAGAGTTCCAAATTTACCTGTGCAGATCTGGAAACCTCTGGCCCGGAGCCACTCGAAGTAGAATTATTCCTAGTGTGCGGTTGAGAAGTGGGCGTAGATAGGCCAGAAGTCAGCTGTCTTGCGAATTTAAGTGATTCGCATAGATCAACTGCCATCAATTTATTTGTCTCATGTGTTTCTGTAAAGACAAAATCAATGTTAGTGGAAATATGCTTTTGAATACAATACACCGCCCATAATTCATGTTCTTTTTTCACATTGTTTTTTTGAAAATCCTCAATGCCCTTTACTTACTTACTTTATTATAAGTGCATAAATATGAGACGTTAAGCAATATCCAATCCAATCGATATGAACTCGCCGCCCCACACCTTTTGAATGCCACCTCTAGCACAGCGCTGCGGCTGTCTCTCGCAGACGGTATGTTATTCTTGTCGCAGGCGGACGTGTTTTGACACCGCTCTTGGTTCAGTTCTTGTTGGGCCCCCACAGTGCTAGATGAGTGACACAGCTGGATCAGTTGTGTAAGGTCATTCAGCTATGTTCTCGCATCGTTTTATTAAATTTGTGTTAACTCCCGGACTTTATCTGTTCTGTCCAGACTGAAAGTTAAGCTCGCTCTTAATTTTGCCCTGCTTGTCAGTGAAGCATCCGTTATCTCAGTGTTGTGCTCCGTTTGTTTTGTTTGTACCGCTTTGGGTACGACCTGTGGCAATACATATGCCAAGTACACTTTGCTACTTATATAACAAGCTATTTGAACTACAGATGATGAACTACTAAGTCCAGTTGTTTCCAGGTCCTAATAACCGATGTTTAAAGCATTGATCTCTTTTGCATCAATTCAACATCACATCTATTGGCTCGAGCGTAGCCGGTCTTGCTACTAGTAGCCCCATGCCTGACTTGTAGGATAGGCCTTCTGATGCTTGACTTTGCAAGCTCACGTTGTCTCGCTGTGCCTTTAAAAAAAGACGGCGCTTCTTATTGGTCGTGGATGACTGTATTATTTTGTCCGCCTTCCTCTTGTTATCAAGTTTCTGTCTATAGTAATGGTATTTTCCACTGGTGAAAGGCCTAGTTTCTCATTGACAGAGATCAAGTATGACGACCCAACATTGATCTGGCTTACAGCGGCTGATACTCGAAAGTCATTAGACTGTGTACCGCTGTAGAATTTAGATTTCAGATTTTTGCGGCAATTGCAGAGTTTAACGCTTCATTGGACTGTGTGGAAGCGCACGTGCAAATTTTTCAGCATTATTAGCAAATCTCCTAAACAGTTCCTTCAACCCCACTTCTAACTTCTCCCCACTCAATGGTTTCCCTCCCGGTAAATAACTATGTTTTGCTAAGGGATCTTCTTTAAATCGACACCATTCTCCACACCCGTCATGTCGCCCAAATGCATGGTTGGGAATGTTATTGATCGCTAGTTCAAGTCCCACGGGGTTCCCTTTGTTTTGAAAAACAGCGTTATCCAAAACAACGTTTCAGGTAGGTTATGACGGGGGTGGTTAGAGATCTACAACCTTGATTTTTCAGTCTGTACAGACCAGAACTGACACCTTTTTTGCAATGGTTCAGATCCGACCATTTTATGATAGGAAACACAGTGTTAACTTTCTTCAGAGCAGCCATGGTAGATGAATCATCATCTCCTACTAAAATTTTAACACCCATTCCAGCTTCTTCCAGTATCTTGCTGTTGGTAACTAGCTGGACAGCGATATCTGGTTCCATCCCTCTAGCACTCCCGTGCCAGTTCAATCGGCAGTCGTGTTTGTCCTTCGGAACTCCTCGCTCGCATCGCCTGCACTTCTTACATCTTGTAGTGTAGTCAAGGATTTTACTGGTATGGAAACCCATGATTGCTCCATGACCTGCACAAAAACACCAAAATCACAAAATTAGAATCATTACTGTGTTGAAATGGTGGTCTGGTACACAGCTAGTCATGGGCTGCAGGCCTGTAGGCCTATTCGTGTTGTTTTTCTAACCGTTATCCTACATAGCAAAACATGAACAAGGCTCCAACATGGAATGGGGGCAACATTGACTGATTCCTAGGCCTCAGGTGGACCACATAGCTGATGTGACCCTTGTTTAATTATGTAGATCAGGCCTTAGGCATTTCTTCGTTCTCTTTGAAACTCTAGGTTTAGACTCGCGTTTAGACCTCGATTGTATTATTTAATTTTTATTATTATTTTCCCCCAAAACCACCAGCACCAGGATAGGCCTAAGGCATAACCTGAGCCTAGGCCTAGCCTAAATGCAACTAAGACTTAATAAGGTCCTCCCAGCTCAGTTTTAGGAACCAAAACTTTGCTACATACCTGAATTACTTTTGTAGCATTTGCCATTGCCTCGCATTTGCCATCCTACATCGATTTTGACGGCAGTGGGCACCATTTGTTTCCTCGGCGTTTTTAGCAACATATGCTCGGACCCGTCCTCGATTTGAGAAAGTGCTGACGAAGGCCTTCTTTGTTCAGGTAGTATATGGCTAGGCCTACTTGTGGACGTATTAAATTCAGCTAGAGGCTCAGGCCCAATTCTTTATTCTTTATTCATTTATTTCACATTGATCATGTTTTTAACAGATGTTACTTCTCCGCAGAGAGAGTGAATAGTCTTAAAAATATGGAAGATACAAAACAGATACAAAAAACAACTTACAACTAGGCCTTTATGTAAGACAATATTAAAAGTGTGGTTATATTATAGTAGTAGTAAATAAGTAACTATTCAAAGTGGCACGACACCTGGCCATCCATCTAAATTGCGAAATACATCGCAGATGTCACGGGTCACGGCATAGGCCTTCAATAACTAAATTACATTACTAATTTCAGGTTTACAGCCAATGAGATAATAAATATTAATTAGATTATAGTAACGATTAAACGATTAAATTACTTCGACATTGGCTGTTGTAGGAGTAATGTGAACTGGGTGGTGCAGACTAGGCCTAGGTAAAGGGGTAGATGTTGTGGTTGGTCGAAAATTTTGCATTGGGATAACAACTGGGGATTGAATAGAGAGCTCCTTCTCTAGAAATGCCATTTCCAAACATGTTGATCTAGCAACTTCCTCCATTGCCGGTCCCACTTTACGCTCATGGTTTTTCATAAGTTGGTGTGATACACTGGGCACATTGATGGCAGTAAGTAAACGGTTCACTTGCTGTGTCCCAAACCCACTATCAATCATTCCTGTAAAAATAGAACATTACAATTAGTAGCGGGTCAATGACCACCACCAGTCCAATGGCCGCCGGCGGCGGAATTAGAATGTGCGGTGAAACAATTGTGCCATGTGTGACGCCGTTGGACGCGTCCACATTACCGGGAGCTGCATGACGACTTTGGCAACGTTTTCCTGATTATGATTATGATTATGATTTGGTAATTTGGCATTTTCTACATATGACAACTTTAGCATGTACATACCTTTTCCCGATTTGACTGTCTACAATTAATATATCGACCTTGGCAATTCTTTTCATGACAATGATTTGAAAACCACATTTAACCTTATTAACCGTATTTTTTATTCATACATAGCTAACTAAATATCTTGGAGGCGCGAATAATCTTTGCCGTTGAAGCGCCCTAAAACTACTAATACTAAAACTAATACCCAATGCCGCCGAGGGTCGTCTCGCGAGAGCACGCGGCAACATTGCCGCCACGTCCAACGGTGGCCAGTTGAAGAAACGGTGTGGTTGGTGAACTGCGCCAAGTGGTGCTGGAGCAACGGCCTGCGGTTGGCCAATAGCCATTGCGAGAGAAATGTTTGGCTGTGGTGCATTGTTGGAAGCCGGTGGCAATGCAGCGGTGTCTGGCGGCAAAACTCTATGTGGCGGTTCAACAGTGTCGTTTGGACCAGTCGGTAAAATAATTATACCTTCGTCACAAGAGTTTTCACATTTTGCATTACACTATTCGTTTACTTGTAACGAGTGGAATCAAAATTACAGCCACCTAATGGCAAGAACAAAATCATAGGCCTCCACTGGCCTAGCCTCACCAATCGGGTAAAATAATTATACCTTCGTCACAGAGTTTTCACATTTTGCATTACACTATTTGTCTGGCTGCTGGGAATTCTTGGTCGAGAGCCGAGAGGTCGTAATCCAGTTTCAAAGTCACACATTACTGACTTGATATTTATAGTTAGGTTGGTTTCTTGAAGATGTTGAAACACCTGGGCATATGCGGCTCTTGTCTTTTGAGTCATGAGCACGAATGCTGCCTCAGAACTTCAATTACGTCAAAATAACATCGTTGCGGAATATTGCCCCGCAGGAACTGTTGAATTTCTCGCCTTTTGTCGTGCAAGTAAGTCCATGGATCTGCTTGATTCGGCGCAGACACCTCGATGGCGACTCACGAATCGAACACCATCGTAGCGACTTAGAGCGTTGCCAAGTCTTTTAGGCTTCGAGGCTGTCGGAGGGGCGGCATCTTAGATCTGAAACAACCCACAAGGTTTGCACATGTTGTTTCCTTGTAACAAGATCGAGCCTATAACTTCATTGTGCAGGCAAACACAAACATAACTACAGGTGCTTGCAGCTCTGGAATCGTACTCTCCCAAACTTTAATCAGAGCTCAAATCCAGTCTATATACGAGAGTTTCAAGAAGGCTTTGGCGCCGCAGTATCTACTAATTTTGGGCGACTGGTGGGCAACGAATGCAATTTTAACATGGCTACGATGTGCGGAAAGTAAGAAGTCAGTATTTTTCATTGTCTACAATGATTATGATTCAAAAATTTGTACGAGTCAAAATGTCATTCATTATAGGGCTATCGGATAGGCCTAGAAAAGATTATTCCCGTAATAATGTTATACTTTTTATATCAAAAACATTCAAACCAATGCTTAAGGCAAAATTGCGACAATATTGTACCGTGTCGATAAACAAACGCCACACATACAAATATCCCTCGTCCACAATAAATTACACCTCTAAAGCTCGTGTGGCATTGCTATCTATTGCTTCTCGATAAAATGACTGACTTTTGAACATATTCTTACAGAACGCAGACAAGGCAATGCCAACTGGTGATCAATTGCATGGCCACTATATCTATTTGCAAGTAGGCCTATTGCTTTTGAAGTGAAATGCACCAGACAGAGCCAAGATGGCTGACAGTGAGGATCATCTGATATGTGGGTCCTGCCAATTGAAAATAATTGAGAGTGACCGAGTGGTCAATTGTGTTGGGATATGTTCCCAAACATTTCACGTGAAGTGCAGTGAAGTTACGGAAAAAAATTTTCAAAGTTCTGCAGGAAAATAAATCACTTTGCTGGAAGTGTGTCTCGTGTGTGCACCATAACCTCACTTCCACGGAATACTTGGTCATGGAACTTAACATGATGAAGGAAGCGCTACACCCTCTTATCTAGCAGGGTAAGTGCCAATGCAAAAGGGAAATAAGTATAGGCCTACACCCAAACCCTTCTCAGCCATATGCTGATAAAAACAAGGGGATAAACCTTTCTGACTCTGTCAGGCCCAGGACTAGGCTGCAGACTAAAATCAACACTATGATACTCCTCAAGGTAGGCCTATACCTCCTCATGATAGGCAAATGCCTACGCTGCAGAGCAATCCTCCACTTTTCCCCAAACGTGGAATAATAGAAAGGGGAGGCCAGACTCGATGCCAAACACCGCATCCTACAGCGAGATGGCTCGAAGAAAGAAGGGGGCGTTCGCTAGCAGAAGAAGAAAAAGAAGAAGTGAAGCTCCATGAAGACAGACCCAAAAGTAAACCAATATTAGTACGTCAAGACTAAAAAACGAGAGCAAAGGCAACCAAAATTGCGGTCCGGGCCCCATGGGGAAACTTGTTGTAGGCCTACCTAGGCCTACACCTGACAAGGGCACTGGGCCTGGTAGGCCCAGTCCTAGGCCAAAAGAAGTAAACCGAAGCGTGAAGAAAAAGAGCACCCATAAAACCAGCTTTGTTTGGGTACCTCTCAATCTTGCCTGCAAATGCTGCTGTTGCATCAAAGAAAGCCTGGCTGTATGTTGGGAAATTACATGCGGGACGTTACGGATGAACAGGTCTTAAAGTTTCTCCATACAAAGCTTCCAAATGAAGTTTTCATTTGGAAAAACTCTCATCTCTTGGCAACCACAGCAGCTTCAAAATTGGGGCTGATTACAATTTGAAAGAGAAGATGGATGATCCATCGTTTTGGCCTGCGGTGTGATCGCCCGGCGGTTTTTTTCAACGGGAATCACGAAACGGAACCACCTCTTAACGCTTCGAAGGAGGTAAGCAATGGTACAGTAAGGATAGAGAGACGGAGCGTACGGGTTTTTCCGTTTTCTTCCAAAATATTCAAAGTCAACCAACAAAATATTAGAACTAGACGAGTGCCTGGCTGGTTGCAGGGGCGGACAGTGGCCGGAGGTGGTATGCTTAACAGAGCATTGGCTGAACCATGCCCGGGTTTAAAACTTACTCAGTTAGGTGGCTATCGATTAGCCGCAGCATTCTGCAGAGTGGCTCTTAATACCGCCTAGGGGGGTTCGTGCATTTTTGGCGGCAAGACCATACCATACGCCATTGAGAGAATCAACATGCTAGGTATACCCAATCATTTCGAGGTAGCCGCGACCAGGTTTGAACTTAACTTTAGTACAGGGACTCTTCAGCCTATCGTCATTGTTGCCGTGGTACAGACCACCAGCGGGCTGCAACCAGGTGTTTCTACAACAGCTTGAAAAATGCTTAACTATTCTGGCCCAAAAGAAAAAACACCCCGCTCTTATAGGTGGAGACTTCAACGTAGATTTCTCCAAGGATTCCATTTCAAAGAGAGATTTTAAAAAACCTGCTACTGGCATTTGGATACACTCCCAGAGTTCAGGAACTTACAAGACTTCATTCAAGGGGGTAGGGCCCATTATCGATAACGTTTTTACTACTAATCTTCTTACAGTCAACATAGAGGGGGAACCACAACGGGCTCTCGGACCACGGGGCTATATGGTGCCACATTGACGGTAGTGACCTCCTACACAGAAAAAAGGGAAGATTCTCTTGACAAAACGACTAGGCCTACCCCACTGTAGAGAGTTACGGAGAAACTTCAGCGTTAGGAGCATCGACACCATTCTGAACAAACATTTCGTCAGAAACCTGGATGGAAGTTTTCACGGAGCCAAATAATGTAGACTTTATGTATAATACTTTTCTTGATAAATTCAAATGCTGTTTTGATAGGTCACTCCCCTTCAGCCACTAAAGCACCAGGATAACAAGAAGACCTGGGTTACTGCAGAAGTGAAAGAATGGGGTTAAAAGATGTCGGAAGGCATATGAAGATTGGACGATTTGGAGAACTCCAGACAAGGAAATACTTTACAGGGAGATAAAGAAAAAGTATAAAACTATTATTGAACTAACAAAATCACTCCACTGCAATAAGAAAATAAACACAGCAGCTAACAAGAGTGCCGCAGTCTGGAAGATAGTAAACGGTGAACTTCACGGCAATAAAGAAAAGCCTACGTCGATCCACCTTAGCCTAGAAAACAAGGTTATTTCAGAACCAACCGAAGTTGCAAATAGCTTCAATAGGTTTTTTGTAACAGCGGCAGAAAGCATAATTAAGAGTAGGACCCCCCTCTGGTGGATCCTGGAGTACATAATTCTGGCATACAGGAGGAGGACCTGCGGGTCACTTCAACGCCTTTCCCTGTGAACCCATTACAGGGACTGAAGTCCTCAACATTACCAGGACCCTAAGGAACACTCTCTTGCTGGTGTGGATGAAATTCCGAACCGCGTTATCCGTAGATTTTTCCAGACCGGTTGCGGATGTTCTTGCAACAATCTTTAACACATCGCTACAACTCGGGGTTTTCCCCAAAAGGCGATGAAGAACAGCCTTGTGGTCCCGATACACAGAAGGGCTGCAAATCAGTGATTGGCAATTATCGCCCTATTGCCTTGGTTACGCCTTGTCCAAAGTTTTAGAAAAGCTTGGGGAAAGCTAGGATCATACAGTATTTAGAATCTAACTTGCTCTTTACTAACATTTCAACCGGTTTCCGTCAGGGCCGATCTAAAAACCTCAGCTTATGTGGAGTAATAAAAAACTAAGCGAAACCATCGACGCTGGGGACTCTGCACTGGCCGTATTCTGTGACATGTCAAAAGCCTTTGACTGCGTGAACCACAATAGGCTTGTTGGTAAGTTTGGAGCATTGGGCTTTCCAGACTACATTGTAAAAGGGGTTTGCGCCCCTACCTGGAGGGTAGAGAACAGTCGGTACAAGTCAGAGATTCGGATGACGGAAGGCCCAAAATTGGTTAGATCATCTTGGATGAAGACCACTACCGGGGTTACCACAAGGCACTGTACTTGGGCCAACATTCTTCCTTGTTTATGTGAATGATCTACAAACGTGTACTCCGAGGTGTGAAGTCTATATGTACGCAGATGACTTTACTTACGTTTGCTGGGGGAAATACATCACTGAAGTCATCAAAGCCGCGAAAAAAGAACTGGCCCAGGAAGCTGCATGGCTTTACGAAAATCAGCTTGCGATGAATGCAGAGAAGACTACAACTACACTCTTTAGTCTCAACCCCAGTAATGCCAGTAATGTCAGCAAGCTGAATCTACACTTCGGGGGCACTTGTTCCCCGAGGCTGAAACTGTAGCTTCCCTTGGACTTACCATAGCCTCAACACTTAAGTGGGACTCGCAAGCTGACAACCTTATTAAGAAGCTAAGTTAAGCCTGCTTTGCTATTAGAATCTATCAGACAGCGTATTGGCCCTTAGTTCTGCTAAGACTCTTTATTCTGCATATTTTGAGTCTCTTTTACGTTACGGTATTAAAACTTGGGGCTCCTCTAGCAAGAGAGTTTTCACCAGTATCTTCTTGATACAGAAAGAGAGCGGTGCGTACTCTAGTGGGTGTTGGTAAACGGCTTTCGTGCAGACTACTATTTCCCGAGCTGGGCTTACTAACCCTTGCTGGTTCTTTACATTACGAATCAGTTATACATGTTCGCAAAGATTTAGCTAACTTTAAAAAGAATTCTGACTTTCATGGGTATGATACTAGGCATCGGGTGACCTGCATCTTGAATCAGTAAGAAAATACTACAAACTGGTCTCAGGAACCCCAGAAAATTGTGGAAGGCGGCTCTACAACAACCTGCCCAGGAGTTGAAAACAATTAATACCCCGTGACGGACTGCTTTAAAAGCAAATTAAAAGCATTTCTTATTGATAAGGCATTTTATTCAATTGATGAGTTCTGTAGTTAAATCTGGGGTTACCACAATGTTTTTTTATTCATTATTTTAGCAACATAATCATTGTGTATTTTTTAGATCCCTATGTTTCAATGTATAATATCCATGAATGTACATTTATGTTTTCTCTAGGGGTCTATGTACAATAAACAGCAATCAAACCCCTGTTACAGTTTGGGCCATAGTAAAGAAAAATCCCTGAAAATGTGATATTTGCGAACAATATAGTGTCACGATGAGCCTCACTACAATCTTCATAGATTACTCACTACCCAAATTTAAATTTCACATCTAAAAGCATATGCGCCACTGTCATCAACACTTTTGAAAAAAAGTCAATGCACCGTGCGTGCAGTTCGATATGACTCGCCGCCCCGCCCTTTTGGCAAATATCTGTACGCGCACAGCACTGCAGAGAGCTCGCCTCGGAGTCGGTCTGTTATTCTTGTCCCAGGCGGACGTGTTTTGTCCGCGTTCTTTTTCCTGGTCACATTGGGCCTCCACATTTCGCAGAGTTAGCTTCTGTTGCTGCTGTATGTGTTGCTATTCAAGTTTTTGCTGTGTCCTCGTTCTCATTCATCATTCTGTTTAATGTTTGTTCTGTTTAGGATGTTTTTTTGTTCTGTCCAGACTGGAAGTCTAGTTCTCTCTTTATTCTGTCTGCTTCGTCATCTCAGTGTTGTGCTCTGTCGGGTTTTCTCCGTGCAGCTTGAGGTGTTCATCCAGAGGGGCTTTCCGTACGAGCCCTATTCCAGTCTTCTTTGCGAATCTGCAGAACCATCTCTATCCTCCAGAAGAAAATACTTAATGCTTAATTACATCGCCTCATTAAAAGGATCTCTACAAACCCGGCCTATAAAGCAGTTTTCGGGCCCTCCATTTCAAAATCGGTATGAAGTTCGCCCGAAGGCCTCAAGACCGGTGATCATCCGCTCCCTGGAAAATACTACAGGCCTTAAACATCACACTTTCCCTTTTTTTTCTATAAATCAAATGGGGCAATCCCAAACCCTTTGGGCACTTAACAAACCATGCTGCATAACACAGCTCTCAAAACACAAAAAGGCCACCACATCAAACATACAATATCAAGCATATTAAACGAAATCCGTACAATACAAAGATTTCAGAAATATTTTTACAGACGGTTCAAAAGTGAACAATTCAGTCGGCTCTGCCTTTACAACGGAGAGCAACAACTTCAACTTTAAACTCCATTCCACATACACTTCTACAATGCAGAACTGTTTGCAATTCTACAAAGCCTCCTGTTTGCTCTTGATAGTAAGAACTCCAAATTCTTAGTGTGCACGGATTCTTTAAGTTCACTAGAGGCTATTTGCAAATTTACACTTCACACCCATTAATTAATAAAATACACCTAATATTGTCGAAAATTGCTGCAAAACATAAAATCAATAGTTTTTTTGTTGGGTTCCTGGTCATTCTGGTATTTTAGGAAATGATGTCGCCGACCAAAGTGCCAAAGAAGCTGGAAAAAAAACACAAGTTGATTGCCATTAAGTTGTAACGCCAGATCTAAAAGCATTCTTCAAAAATCAAACTTAAAGAAAAGTGGTGCAAAGAATGGCATATATTGCAAAATAATAAGCTTTGTGAAATAAAAGACGACGTAACACCCTGGATCTCTTCAAGGCGCTCTCCTCGACGCGAAGAGGTTGTTCTGACCCGTCTACGCATTTGGACACACACATCTCACTCAAGGATACCTTCTAAGAGGCGAAAATCCACCCCTAGTGAGCAGTGTGGTGAGATTTAACTGTTTAAGCACATTTTAGTAGAATGTTTCCCCAACACTGGACGAGAGGAATAATTTTAAACTAAACCTTATTTAAAAGAAATTTTATCTGATGAATCTGAGAATATAACAAAGTTTTTAAATATCTGAAATCAACAAAGCTGTATAATAGAATTTAAAAAATTACACATCACTCTAGAAGAGAATACAGGCACTAATAACCTTAGTGTTATGTGCCCTTAAACCTTAAAACTAACTAACTATTCTCCTAGGATAACTCTGAATCGGACTACACTTAACTGATATTAGGTGTGTTATTACAGATTTTCCTTGTTTTCATTTTCTTTTTACTATTGCAGTTGGCTAATTGGAAAATAGTGTTTCTTTTAAATGTGTCTCCGTTTCACTTGCACTTGTACTTGTGCTATCGTACTTGTGGGTATCGACGGGAATATAATCACTGTGACAGGAGCTGCTACTCTCGCTCCACTGTCAACAGTTGAGTTTCAGCAACCCCATTTGGCAGAAGTCTACTTCGATACCTTCAATTACTTAATCCGATGGACCTTCTAAGGGATTTATTTCCATGTCTGCCCACACTCCCTCTGAGAAATTATAATTTGTCTTGTAAAACTCTAAAGAGATTAGAGGCTCGTGGGCGATTGCTACTGTGTTGCACGCATTGTGGGAGGATCGTACCATTTCTTCGACAGACTTAGAAATTCCCGGCCCACCAGCAGGCCTGTTCGGGTCTTTCTCGACACTTGGAATTCCTTGATGACCTTTGTGCACGTGCATTAACGAATTGTTTCTGCAAAAACTTTATTTCTTGTATCATGAAGTTAATCATCGTTTGTTTGGTGGTGGACATTGTTGGTATTTGATTTTAGTAAATAGGCCTATGAGTGATAACTGGCTTTGTCCATCACGATAACACAATTGGCATTGGGTAAGTTCGGATTCAGTTGTTCTTTCAACCCTTTCAAACAGCTCTGAATTCATATCTAAATGATAGTCTGCACATAAATCGGCGATATTTTTAACCGAGAACAACATTGCGCTTGAAATCCGACCTTTCTCAGATCCCCGCATGGAGGATGATGATTCTTTCCCCCTTCCAACAGGAACGTCGAGTGCGCACCCACAAGTTTAGTCATCCCACCCTTTTACGGCAACATCGTGACTATCAGACCATATCTTGTCTAACCACACGATTGTCTTCCTCTCGTCTCCTTTTTTTTTTAAAGCTAGATATGTGTATCTCATTAAAACAATGCACTGCGATTCCATATTTACACAACGTTTTGTAAACGTTTTAAAGCAAAACCCTAGTTTAATAAGTAAGCTTCTCAAAAAATTTCGCACTTGTAAGGAAAGTTACCACCCATTGCGTTCTGTTGTTGACAGTAGAGCATCGAGTGTTGGAACAACTAACTTCTGTACATGTCATAAACCTTCCGTCTCACTAAATAACAAATTAAAGTTGTCTATTCTATAAATTTTTTTTTTTTTTTTCCTTGGGTCTTTTGTGTAATAACACCTCTATTAACAACTTTAGAAACACTTTAGATGATATCAGTTATTTGCACGTTTTTTGCAATTGGCCACTGCTCCAATCCTCAAAATGCGAGTGGGCATTAACGACTATTCTCTGTGCGTCTTTTGATAGCGGATGTGCCCGGTAATTTTTTTCCGGATTACCGATTTCTGTGTTTGAGGTAACTGTTCAGGAACTTCTATTGGAGGCTCGTTTTCATTTGCTGCATCCCACGGTCTCCCATTGTAATAAATAATTAAAATGTATTTTAAAAGTATGTAAATACGTTTGCCAAAAAGAAGAGTCTACATCACAAGCATTACGATTTTCAACAATATTTTGTCGTAGCAAGGTCGTTTATCGCCCAAGTTACTAACATTTTCATTTAACCCGGTATATTATCTACCCTGTTAATAATGAACTATCGTGTTAGAGACTTATTATGTCCTTATACTTATTATGTATCGGGCGCATTTTGAATGTTATCAGAATCGGTGACAAAAAGGCCGATCTCGCTGTTACTGGCTGTAGACCTATCCTTACCCTCAATTTAATATCATTTTTATCATTAACGTCAAGATTCAATAGATCTGCGGTTTGTTTTTGGTAACTACTAATTCAATATAATTGTTATTGTTTTTGTCCTCTAGCATTATATTCAGCTCTCTAAATTTTGGATAATGTTAGTCCTTGGATGTTTTGGTGTAAGATTCGGAAGTAGGGGTTTTTGTTTTCAGAAATGTGTTTTGTTTTTAAATTTGGATTTGTAATTTAGGTCTATTGAAATATTAGGGTCAGTGTCAGTTGAAGCTATCTCTTTCCCACCATCCTAGCCTTTTTGTTTATTAATATTATAATAATATCTCTGTGGCCCTCGTTTGCCTGACTCGTCCGTGCGAAGATATTCCTCGATAAACCAAACGTGTGGCCCTCTAACACGACGGTTTTACCAAATTCCAAACCAAAAGCGTCGCCTTCTCGTGAACAACCCGCCCTGCCTTCTACACGTTCGTCTGGTCCCGGAAAGTTCAAAATAATACTCGACAGTTCACTAGTGTCCACTCGGGTTGCGCGCACGTTGACCTCGTTCCCGATATTAAGTGAACGGCTCGCCTAATCTCACTCGGAAGCTAATCTCTACTGTCCAAGAATCGTCGTCCTGCGTGTCGCCAAACTACTTCTCTCACTGTCTGAGTCTCTATTGTCTCTCTGGATCCTCGGCTACGCGTGAGCCTTCGTATATGCGTCGCACCGACCTCGTGCAGTCACTCCTTACTGAAACGCGCAAAACTCACAAGTCCCCAAAACTCACGGAAATCGTCGTAGTGCCCTAGCACTCGGCTCTCGTAGTCACTGTGCCTTTGCACCCTCGTCGAATACGTTCTCGTACGGCTGAACCGGCTTATCTCCGTCGCTAAGTCCTATCTCCTCGTGGTCTCGGAATCACTCTAGATTCACTCTAATTCACTATAAATCGCTCGGACGCACTTTACTACTCGTAGTCACGTAGACTCTCACTTCCTAACACTCGTAAATATCGCGCGTAGCTACGCTTTGGACTTGGCTGACTCCTCGTGGTCTCCAAATTACCTCTCTCCCTAGCTATTTCGAAACGCACTTTCAAAACGGATTCTAAATCGGCTGATTTCTACTAAATCCTTCCACGGATTTCTGATATCGATACTTCGAAATACACACGTCACTCAGTCTATTTCCGTGGCAGTATTCCTGCCTAACTAAACCGTCCCAAACTGCACTTAATCGCGACAATGTTGGAGACCACATTGGCCCAACCTTCGCCTCCTAGTTCTCGTTCGCTTATCCTGTCGGAACTCGTCTCTAAAATTTTCAACTGCCGTTGTAGTCTTCCAGCAAAATCGCCGTAAAAGCTAGATGGCTCCGCCCCCCCCCCCCCCCCCGTTGACAATGTTATTCTAATGGTAATGCTGTTCTTCGATCCAGAAAGTGAAACACTAGCTTCCAATTCACAATAAAATTTATCCACAGGCACAATTAATAAAGGGGTCTAATAGTATGATAAGACTAATTAAATTATTACAAAACTAATGGCATTATAGTTTTTTTTAGTTATTTGCTGTGAACCGAGTTCAAGGTTAATCCAAAGAGAGTTAGTTGCCGGACATTGTATGGTGCTGCCATCAAGCGGTCAACAAAGACAACTGATTGCCGCGCGATCTAATTAATTTCTCAATTATTGACATTAGGGTGATTAATAAATGAAGCGTGCAGAACTCTATGGGTCTAAGTCCGAAAAGTTGATTCTGAGATAATTAATGTTTTGTTGGAATTAAAATTATTAATTACCATGTCCGTTTACAAGTTCTTTTATTATTTAGACATTAAGTAGACATTATGCAGGAACTTTTAGTGAAAGATTTTTTTAAAAATTTGTATTTCAACAATATTTTATTTTAAGTAAAGACAACAGTATGGACTTGAGACAATGTTGCACTGAACATTTTGATTAATACACAAAATAGTTTTGACATGTAATGTAGTTATGACAATAAACATAACTTGTGTGTCCATTAATGATTATTGCATTGCATGACATATTCATTATTTATTACATTTTTATGACACTATTATGACATTTTATGACACTTTTAACATAAATTGTATGAAAATGTTATTATGTTGTTGTTTATGAAAATTTATGACATTAATTGCCATTTCTTATGTAAGAGCAAAGAATGTAAGATATCAATCATCATAAAATGGCTCATCGTCCTCAGCTGAATTGTCCCCACCGTTGTGTTGTAGGCTTTCCACTGGAAGATTGTTGTAAAATGGATGAAACACTGGAGGAATGAATGGCAATAAGTCCATCATATCTTTTTTTTATTTGTAGTGATGTTTCTACGAGTAGGGTAGAGTGGCTCCTGGAAGATGTTCTTTAGCATCACTCGTCGACCTGCCTGTCATTTGGCCAAATTAATTTCCTCGAAGCCTATCTCTTCGTTCAATGTTTCCTTAAGTTTAAGCGTCAGTGGCCAATCACGTTCATACCTTATCCACTTCATCTTTAACCAGTTAACTGGCTTAGAGTCCACCGTTGTCTTGCGATTAACAATCGCCGATTCAAGGTCTTTAGTTGACAGAAAGTCTTACCGTTTCATCTCGACAACAACGAAGGGGCTTGTTTGCTTTGACTCTGAAACAATATCGCGCCAAGTCTGTTGACCGTTAATAAACTGATGTTTTTTGGACTTTTTCTCAATGAGCCCAAAATCTGAATCATTGGGGAGATAGCTATGGCCTGAAACCATAAATTTGTGGTCGATTACCTGAACCATCATCTCGGGATCACTTGCAATTTTAGTAGAGACAAAGCCATTTTAATGTTTCGGTTTTGTCCGGTACAACAATCAGTGAATAATGTTATGCGAGTGTGAGTGCTAGCATATTTCTTAAGGTGTTGCGATACGCAAGAGGCAATCTCTTGCGACCCCCTTGACCCTTCTGTCTCATCCCACATGTACAGTTTAATTTTTTTTTTTTTTACAAATTTAAAAATTATTATTAGGGACATATTTTATTAATAATAAATAATAATTTTTAAAATTCTATAATCAGTATCAATGACACCATTAATGTGACTTGCATAATATATACTATGGTTCACAGTATCCTCGGGTTTAGAATGTTGAACCCAAAGACAATACATAGCTCTTAGCCCGCTTTGGCCCTATACCGCCTACAGCACATCATTGTAATAAATTTATTACCATTATGGTATTGGTATGACGTTTATCGGTTGGTGGTATCCATAAAACTGATGACAGTTGAGAAAAATGTGTCTCAAGGTATATGAATAAAGCTTCCAACTAACCCACAGTAATGCACGGAATAATATACCCGTACATACTTTTTGTTTCATAACGCAACACAAAAATATGACAGGGAACCTCACGAGTCGCGCCGAGGCCGATTTGGGCCCCATTACGAGAAGTAATTGCCCGATAATTAATTAACCCGGTCGAAGAGAGTTCTTCCACGTAGTGTATTTTACTAACTAATGGGTGTGTAGTGTAAATTTAGCTAATAGCCTCTAGGGAACTTAAAGAATCCGTGCACACTAAGAATTTGGAGTCCTTGTTATCAAGGGCAAACAGGAGGCTTTGTAGAATTGCAAACAGTTCTGCATTGTAGACGCTGTATATGGAATGGAGTTTAAAACTGAAGTTGTTGCTCTCCGTTATAAAGGCAGAGCCAACTGTATTGTTAGTTTTGGAACCGTCTGTAAAAATATTTTTGAAGTCTTTGTAGTTGTATCGGATTTCGTTGAAAAGTGCTTGATATTGTGTGTTTGATGTGGTTGCCTTTTTATATTTTGTCAGCTGTGTTATGCAACATGGTTTATTAAGTGTCCAAGGTGGGATTGCAAAACGAAAATCAATAGTTTTTTGTTGGGTCCCTGGTCATTCTGGTATTTTAGGAAATGATGTCGCCGACCAAAGTGCCAAAGAAGCTGGTAACAAAACACAAGTTGATTGCCATTTAGTTGCAACGCCAGATCTTAAAGCATTCTTCAAACTCAAACTTAAAGAACAGTGGTGCGAAGAATGGCATATCATGCAAAATAATAAGCTTCGTGAAATAAAAGGCGATGTAGTAGTAGTATGATTTATTTATTTAGCTTTCGCTAGTTCGTTACATGTTTCAATCATAACATACAATATAAAATACAAATACAAATAATATAACATAATATACAATTATGCACTTCACATAAGTAGAAAACAGAGTCTATACATAATACAAAATTTTAAACTATTCCAACAATTTCAGTCACATTCCTTCATATGGAAATTCAGATTTTAAAAAATTAATACATTCAGTTTTATATATATTGAATCTACTTTCTTTGATACCGTTTGGTAGACTATTATATAATTTGATTCCATTAATAAAATTGATTTTTGGTTAACAGTCATATTTTGTATGTTTAAATGAAATTGATTGGCCTGCCTAGTTTGATGATCATGAACTTCATTATTTTTGTTAATGAACTCATCAAAGTTGTCATTGAATTTTCCATCCACAACATTGCGGATGAAAATTAGTACCTTCAGGCCCAATCTTTGCTCAACCGTCATCCATTCAAGAACATCCAACATATCTCTAACATGTGTTCTTTTGTTAACCCTCAATATAATTCTCATTCCTTTATTTTCCAATATTTGTAACTTTCTTATGTTATCAGTACCAGATTTCCAGAGTAAAGAAGTGCAGTATTCAAAATGAGGTCTGATTATTGTTTTATATATCATCAATCTTGACCATTGACTTAAGTGTTTGCTAATTCTGTACATATAACCAATTTTCTTGCTAATCTTTTTTGATATATATTGAACATAATCATGAAAATTTAAAAGTTGGTCTATAATAACCCCAAATACTTTACATTACTTTGAAAATCTAGTTCAGACCCTTCCAGTACAATTTTACAATTTGGATTAATGCGTAGTGTATTATTGATTTTAATTTAACTAATGAATTTGAAATAAGAATACATTGAGTTTTGGTTACATTAAGCTTCAACATTCCTCATAAACCTATCACATAATAATTTAAGATCCCTATTTATTATATCACACACTTCTTTCAAATCTTTACCTGCATACCAAATGAGTGTGTCATCTGCCAAAAGGTTTACAAATGTTTTTAAAAGAGATTCAGGCATGTCATTTATGTAAACAATAAACAACAGAGGTCCAAGAACAGACCCCTGGGGAACCCCAATGTTAGTTTTAATTTGCTTAGATTTATTTCCTAGTATTCTTGTTTGTTGAGTTCTATTTTCAAGATAACTCATTATCCATTCAATCACTGTTCCATTTATTCCATATTTACTTAATTTAGTTATCAATATTTCCTATCAATAGTTTCAAAAGCCCTTTTTTAAATCTATCATAACCGCAACTATTATATTGTTTTCACTATCTAGAATAAGTTTCCATTTGGAAATCAAGTACTGCAATGCAGTTTCATTTGACATTTTTCTTCTAAATCCTGATTGATATTTATAAAATAGGTTATTACTTTTAAAAAAATCCAACAGCTGATTATGAACTACAATTTCTAATATTTTTTCATAAACTGTCAGAATAATTATTGGTCTAAAATCTTGTGGTATTTTCTGGTTTGCTACTTTTGGAACAGGAATAACTGTTGATAGTTTCCAACTGGATGGGAATTGACCAGTTGTTAGAGATTCATTTACAATAACAGCTGTGCTCCACATGACACAAATGTTTTCTTTATAATTTCGACTGTGATAGGTACCATCAGTTGAACTTAATTTATTTTTAAACTAAAATTTATTTTCTTTAATTCACAAATGCCTATCAAATTAAAGGTATTAAATTCTTCACGTGTAGGTTGTTGTACACCCAAATCAACAGACATAGAATCAGTTTTTGGGATTGATTTGCAAATTTCATTAATACTGTCCACAAAAAAAACTGTTAAAATTTTCCTCAGGCGAGTCCCCTGGTTCACTTTTTTCAAACTTAATCCTATTAAATGTTTCTTTGTCATTGTTATGGCCCCCTTCACATTGAACAAGTTTTTTTAGGGTGATCCACATTAATTTACTATCATTCTTAGACTTGTCAATCTTATTTTCATAGAACTTACACTTTGCCTTCGATAATTCCTTGACAAACATATTTCTGGCACAACGATATGTGTTGAGTTGATCTTCATTGCTTTGAAGTTTATTTTTCTTCCACTCATTCACTTTTATCTTCCATAGCTCCTTTAACCTGTCATTGTTCCTAAACCATGGTTTATTTGTTGACTCATTCCCTCGTTTGAACTCTCTACTTGTCTTGCTTAAACCTGCCTTGATGGTATTTTCATAGTTACTTGCAAGGTTGTCTACAGAATTTGAAATTTCCGGCCATTCCACGCTACATAAGTATTCATTAAATTTTTTCAAAATCACATTTTTTATAACATATATTATTGGCATTCACCGAGGCACTTTTCATTTGATTTTTTCCTTGGGGAGAAAAGTTATACCTAATTTCAAGTGTTTCGTGATCTGAAATTTTTAGTTTATCGTTTACTTTCACTTTTAATTTATTTAAATTTGTTATGACCAAATCAATCAAAGTCTTGCTATTTGTTGCAATACGTGTGGGTTCATTCACTATCTGTTTAACACCTGCAGTCTGTATTACATTCTTCAACTTCTTGGAATAAGTGTCATCTTTATTCAGATCTATATTGAAATCACCAAGGACTATGAGATTTCCCTGTACATCAACCACGTCCATAAGCCATTCTTCAAAAAAATTTAGAAATGAAGCATTGGAAGAATTAGGAGAATGGTATAAAACATAGATGTAAAGTGGAACACTCTTGGACACAATTCTGATTCCGACAATCCAACAGTTCATTGCCAGATGTGAATTAACAATTTTGTCAAATTTTTAAGTCTTCCCTAACGTATATCGAACATCCTCCTGTATGTCTACTCTCAGATGTAATGCTTACGTGTTTTATATCCCTTTATTTCAGTTTCCCCTTTATATACATTATCAGTGTAATGGGTTTCAGTGAGGCAAATTATTGAAGGTCTAATGTCCTTTAGAATATATTCTATGGTGTCCTTTTTGTGACTAACCCACAAATATTTAAGTACCATATATTATCATTAAAGTTTCTTTGATCTTTATACGACAATGATTGCTACAGCTTATACTTGATTTTATTTTCTTGCGATTTTACAACTTTCTCATAACACACGCAATTATTATCATAAGCAGTATGATATGGGTCTAGATTAAGATTGTATCTTACATTAGCCCTCTCGCAGTTGATGCAGTATTCTTCAGTTGAGTCACACTCATTGTACGAGTGATTGTACGCGCAATATGCACACGCTACTTGGTTCCTACAGTCACGTTTATAATGCCCATATCCTTGGCACTTGTAGCAGCGAATAACATAGATGTAGTCTTTTATCTCGTAGATATTCCAGTTCATTTTGACTCTCTCTCCTTGCAAATAGTTTCTCTTGTCCCAGGATCAACTTCAATAATCATTCTTTTTATCTGTTTGTTTTCAATCTTCTTGTGAATAATTTTGATACCTGCATTGTCAGACAACTTTGCGTCTAATTGATTTTGCTCAACAAGGATGTTAACCAGATTATCGTTAGCATCATCATTTTCATCCATGTTGCTAATAACCAACCTTGGATTTTTCATTTTTGGATGATTGACCGTGTATTCATCACTCATTTCTTTTTCAACCGATTTTTTTAAAAGCTCAACTTCGTTTTTATTTGTACACTCTATCTTGACACATCCATTATTCATAGACTTAACCGTTCTTATTCCTAGTCCCATTTTTGACGGTTTTATTTTATCTTTAATACTTTGTTTAGTCTGATCAGAAGATTGCTTCCCTTTTGCATTATTATTAAAGACGCCGATGTTGTACGCTTTACTGCATCTACAAAAGATGTCGGAGGCATAGCAGACAATACCGGCTGGATAACATTAGTAGACAAAGTCCTTTGCTCAACTGAATGCACATCTTCCAAATTTAAAGTTTGTGCAGCTTCAATAATTTTTTTATTCTCTATTAATACCTTGATCAGTTCTTCTTGAATCATTAGTCGTTATCTTTCTCTTCAAGCAAAGTTTTCAATAATTCAACCTCATGGCCCATACTGTGGCAGTTAGTACAACCATTCATTTTAGCCCTGTAATCATGAACTTGTTCTTCCAGACTAATACTTTCACGTACAGAACATTTAAGTCTTTCTATTAGATCTTTTTTCTTTCCCAATGAAAATAACACCTATATTGGTCAACTCTCTCCGAAGATCTTCTACATCCATTCGATTTATTTTTTTCATTAACTCCTCCATATTTTTACAAGCCACTTGAGGTAATACATCCACAACTTTCATGGTAAGCCTAGATTGTGGAGATTTGTTAATCAAAGTACTTACATGTGAAGATTCAGGATTTTGAGATGACTTGTCATATAAATCCATATGCATTTTATTAATATGCGACTGCAGACATTTTACTTCCTTTTCACAATGTGGACACACCATAATTAAAATAATGAACACCTTGGATCTCTTCAAGGCGCTCTTCTCGACGTGAAGAGGTTGTTCTGACCCGTCTACGCATTGGACACACACATCTCACTCAAGGATACCTTTTAAAAGGTGAAGACCCACCACCCTGTGAGCAGTGTGGTGAGATTTTAACTGTTAAGCACATTTTAGTAGAATGTCCTCAACACATGGACGAGAGGAATGATTTTAAACTAAAACCTAATTTAAAAGAAATTTTATCTGATGAATCTGAGAACATAACCAATGTTTTTAAATACCTGAAATCAACACAGCTGTACAATAAGATTTTAAAAAACATGCCATTATATAAGAGAATACGGGCACTGATAACCTTAGTGTTGTGTGCCCTTAAACCCTAATAACTCTTCCACATGGTGACCGGTGCCCATTAAGGGGGCTCTCATGCACATTTCCCTTCCTCCTTCTTTCATTAATCACAAATCCATTCTCACCTTTCAATCTTTTTCATCTTATTCTTATAATCAGTGCTGGCCCCCTTAGTGATCCAAACGCTCTCCGCCGTGTTTGCCGTGCGGTGCGACCCGTGTCGGTGGAAATGGGGATCCTGGCTGCTGAGAGAAGTGCAACCTGAGGGTTGTATGGACCAACACGCAGCTTTGGCCCCTGCTTCATCTAGATGGGTGGTACAGGTTTAGCCCGACCTGTATCAATCGGCAAGTGTCGACATTTGTTGCACACATTGGGTTAGCTTAATTGCTATATCAATTGCGTATCCCTGGCGCGTTTTCGACGTCCCATTTGAGGCTCCATGGAGGCTGGGAAGTGCAGTAGACGAAGCAAACTAATTTCTTTGGCTAATAAAAATTTATCTAAAGGAATTAACTCTAAAAAGCGCAAAGAAGCATCATCAGATGAGGAAGTGCAGGTGGATGACAACCATAGTATGTTTGTCACTCCCCTGTACCTTGTAGTCAAACCATCAGGGAGAACATTTTCTAAAGTGAAAAAATAATTGTGTAGGCTACTTTCTAGACAACACAACACATACGAAATTCACCAATATTATTATGATTACTACGATGATATTCTATTATGAAATATTGCCTCAACAATATCAGTAATTGTTTTGGATTTGATAGTCTACTTTACTGAATTTCACAATCTTTTATTTATTAGCCTACATTATTCATATATAAATTTTGACAAAATACAGCCATACAAAAAAATGATATTTAAAATATTACTGGTTCAAGCAGAGGAAAGCTTGGCCGTGGATACGTTTTATTATTTTATAACAAAGGATTTGATTGGCTCATCATTGGTAAAATAATTGCCACAGACGCAAGTCACGGACAAAACTCGAGTCTACCCAACGTATGAATTGTTTCTTTTTGGACGAATTCAGATTAGTCGGAAATTCAAAACCATGCGGAAGTTGAGTCCCGGCGAGTCTCACCCCCAGGATTTTCTTTGGTGAAATTATGTATTGGTACAAACAATAGGCATACACAACCTACATGCAGAAAATTATCAAAAGGATCCGATATGAAAAACTCGTGTTATTGCTTAGGACCTCGACTATAATATAGCTTACAATTTTGTAGAACATAGTAGCCCTAGCCCTACTTGTAATTACCTGATATGTATTTTATTGCCACTTCATGGGCTGACCATGAGTCCAGGTCAGGGATGGTATGTTTTTCAATTGCCGTCTCGCGCTCTTTGTCGGTCATGGAGTCAGGCCAGTAGCACGTATTGCCCTCAAGCCATGAAGATAAAACCACTTGCACAGACCCTTCTGTTACAAACTCAACAACAGAAAAAGGTTTTTCTCTGAATCAAGAGTAGAGACCGTGTTGTAAAACACCTACAAATTGGACATCAGACTGACATTTTTGTTTCACAAATCACAACACATCTGAATTCTAGACAACAAAAGCCTTACTCTTACTAGGTAGGGGTCTAACAACAAAGGTAGTGTACCTATAGGTAGTGATAGAAATTTTCATTTTTAAACCATTGAAAATAAAAAAAATAAAAAAATGTCTATACAGTACTTAGTTTAGTTATAGGTTGCTAGTAAATCAAAAAAGATTTTCAAACACAGGTAAACTTTGAAATAAAATTGTTGCTTCTAGGACAATTCTAGGCCTAGCTAATAGCTAGTACTAGTAGGCTAGGCCTACCGTATGGTGCTCGGCTGAACGCGCAACATGGCCAGCAAAAAAAAATTTAAGCTAGCCTATGGGTTAGAATTTGAGGTTTTTATTATTTATGAAACGTAGGCCTACCTACCGTACATCATATTGTCAGTAACCTGTAGTGAAGTTATTTACACTTCTAGTACACACTTCTTCAACATCTTCCAATACAGATAATGCAGCTACATTCATAATGTTAGCCTATATTTATGCATTGCCTTGTCAAATAATAATAAAAAGTCTTATACAAATTATCGTTCTTTTAGAGAAACCCGATGGATCTAAAAGATTGTGGTAGATCTGCGCTAGGTGAACCAAGTTACCAAACGAGATGCTTTGCCCCGCCATGCAGGATTATAGATCTACTAGACATATTAAATCTGTTGCATTGGGATTCGTTCCTTTATCACGGCTCTTCCTTGCCAATCCTTGTCAGCCATAACGACTTCAATACTAGGCCAGGATGGGTTCATTTCGTTGAATGAATCTATTAACCATTCGACACTCTCCCTGTCTTTGTTTACTAACAGACTCACAGCGACAATTTCCGAACACCCATTACTATCTTGTTGTGTATTAGATACACAGGTGTACATATATCAGTTAGCTTGTACGTGGCATCTATTCCAATATATTCTGGGAAATATGCCATCGTTTGTTGTATGGTTTTTGTACCGAAAAATAGCCCTTTGAAGCACCCTTTGTCATCTGATAGAACTCGCAATCACAACCTGGCAAATAGAACATAACGAATATTATAAACATTAACCAGGGAGACGAGCAACGGTCAAGTAGCTGGCTACTTCAACGGACATTCTGTGGACCCCGCAACAACAAAGTTACAAACTTGCGAGTGACGCCTAAATTACTACTTTGTTTGGTTTACATCCCACTTTGTGGTAAGAGTGGGACTTAACAATTCAAGACACTTACAAACTTTTAGTTTTTAAATTTATTTTGTATTTTAAACTATGTTTTCAGTTTGCATCCAAAGTTACTTGCTTCCTCCTCCGGTTTAGCGTTTTATGTGGAGCTTATTTCCAGCTCATCATCTGGTGCCTCCACATAGTACTCAGTAGTGTGAGCTTTTCCAATGACTGAGGCATTGTATCTCAATTAAGGCTCCTTGAATGCTGCATAACGCACACTGACCTGTTGGTTTTCAATTTTCTTTCTCGTAGCAGGCTATTAACTATATTATCATTATGGTCTTAACTACTAAGTTCAGACCTAAATATTGCTAATTGTCATTATTGATATCAATAGTGGATATATTTTGTGTAGATATTTTAGGTAAAATGTATTTACATTCCTTTGCTATTGCTGCTTTTTTCTACGATTTTTCAACGGCTAGAAGTTCTACTAATACTCGAGCTAGACCTATTTTCATCATCACTACATTCAGAGCTCTTAGTGCTTTCAGTTATCGTCATGCGTGGGCTGCACAGCCTATGTGTAAGCTTACTGACTTAACAGCAGGGCTTGGTGACCTACGAGCAAGCTTAGTGAAGTTTGTGCAGGACTACGGCTGAAGTGTGACCTACGATTAAGGTGCTTGAACGACGGTTGTGCCTATGTGTAGAGCTTACAGACCTCTGAGGGCCTCATGAATTATTTGCAGGACTTCGGGACCTTTGTGCAGGATTCGTGACCTGTGTGCATGATTTGGAACCTTGTGCAGGACTATGGCGTCTGTGTGACCTACGTATTAAGGGTGCTTGTTCTACGTGTTCTCCGTGAATGCCGGCTGTTGGCCTACGCGTAGGGCTCAGAGGGCTGCGACTTCTGCTGCCACGGCGCTTAGCACGAGCGTGCAGTGCCCGTCCTCCATCACGGTCCCTGGCATTCGCCAAACATATGTTTTAACACTTTGTCATGTCGCTTACTTTGGTGGTTGGGGACTTGGATCTCACAGCAACTGAAAGTACAGTACCGTAAAGGTTAAAATCACAAAATGGAAGTCCGTTAAAAAGTCACAGTCAAATGGCTAACCAATGTGGTTTGCTAGCCACACTACTAAAATATCTTAAAATAGGCGTATTTCAAATTTGTATTAAAAAATCTTAATTGCTTAGGCTTTATCAGCCAAACTACCACCATATTATGTATGATTCTGCATTATCCTTGAAAACTTACGATAGATCATGCTTAGAACATATGACAAAATTTTGATGGAAGTTTTCCCCGCAGATCCCACCCAGTTTTATCGGCCATCAAATTCCAACTCGCAACCTTCTCGTGGTTGGCCCGTGATTAGGGGGGTTTTTCTCCCTGAAACTAATGGCGAGCTCTGGGTCGTCGTTGGGGAACTTTCCCCTTCCCTTTGACTACCTCCCCGACGTCGACGACAATGCAACACGGACGGAATGATGACACAGACGGAGACGACCACGACGTGGGGGAACCCCTGCCCATCCCCATACGCTTGTGCTGGTTCTACCAGCACAGGCTTTGTCCACCCTTGGTCCCCGCGCATCCCTTGCGTCCCTCCTTCGTCATCGATTAGCAAGTTGCATAAATATGAGACGTAAAGCAATATCCAATCAATCAATCTTCATTGCCAGCTCCATAGGCAGAATTTGACAACCAATAGTTTTAATAGACCTTAAGGCTACGTCACCCAAAAACACTTAAGAATTTAACCTGAATATAAAAAACAAATATAAGCAGTAAGCAGATACAATTATGAATTAATTTGTATGTGGAGCAGGTGAGTGGATACCCAGGTTATTACACACATTAAGGAATTCAAGACTTGTTCAAGAATACTCGTTTAGATTTAATAATTAGCAAGACAAGTTGTGATACAGTTACTTGATGTTTTACAATCGTTGTCAGAGAGAGAATGGAATTGTTTCTAGGTGAGCAAAAGAAGCGCTGCCTGCCCTCTAGCGGGTAACAAGGGAAAATGCGTGAAGCGCCTATCCTAGTGTAAGGCCTACTGGCCGGCAGAATGCGTGACCGTCTCTTATCGTATCTGTGAGAGCGCCAAATTCAACACTTCCCCTCGAGATGAGAACGGAGATTCTGCAGTCCCAGCATCCGAAGGCATTTCGCGTGCTTCGGTCCAGGCAGTCCCTTTGTTAGTACGTCAGTTGCCATGTCCTCGGTCGACGTAAACAGTGGGCAAATGATGGTATCTTCATTATTGTCCTACACATAAGCAAACTTTAAATTAATTGTCAGCGAGTGTTAAGAAATACATTTTTAACTGTATGTAGACCCCACCGCTTATTAGGCATTATTTGCCAACTAGGATTAAACTCACGACACTAAAAGATCGTATTACAAATCCATATAAATCCATGCTTGATATATTGGCTATTAATCTATAAATTTTTGAAAAAATAATGGTTGTTGTGTAGATTATGGATGGTTTCTTAATTTAAAAACCAACGGCACATTGGCACAATATGACAAACTTGTCTTCTCCATCCACAAAGGGCTGACTTGTGAAAGGGTTTGTCCTGCCCATCATGCAGAAAAAGAGACTTTGAGATATAGACTCTTGCAAGGTAATGTAATAATAACACTTGCTGGCCGTGCAATTCTTGGGCAGTCCTCCCACGACCACGACGTGGGGGAACCCCTGCCCTCCCCATATGCTTATGGCTGGTTCTGACCAGCACAGGCCTGTCCACCCCTTGTCCCCCCGCGTCATCCCTTACGTCCCTCCCTTCGTCTCGATTAGCCAAGTTGCATAAATATGAGACGTAAAGCAATATCCAATCCAATACGAACACCTTGCGAGAGTAGATCGGTGCTGGTGCGTGGCCAGTTGCCGACAAAGGAAGATACGTTACCGGTGTACCTTGTTCCTACATCAACTCTACCCAACAGAATCAGTAGAAATCTTTGCAACACTTGATTCTGTGACAAGTTTCGTGTCGCACGTGGCGCTATATATCTAATTGGAAATTACTAGTATGGCTACTTTCTTAAAATCTGTTTAAAAAATACTTTAACTGTGTTGGCATGAGATTCAAATTAACTGTTTAAAAAGGGAAGAGTACATTGTCGCTTTCAGGTGATGACACACTACTCCTCATAAATCTACATCCGGAGATTTTAGGTTCACCAAAAATTATCTGGAGGATTTAATGAACCTTGAGATGTGGTCATTGATAATTGGCTTGTTCACGCAAAAGCTCCGCGCAGATCGCGCCACTGCACTATCCCCCTAAACCAGGCGTTTGAAATAAATTATGTATAGCAGGCTCTGCATCATAGATACTTGTCAAATCTTTATGCTTCCTCGATTGTTTGTTTGCGTATTGTTTTGCGTAAGTAGTCCGTACGGCCTATTTCAAGTAATTTTATTCAATAGCATATTTTGTTTGTGTTCAAACTTTTAAACAATGGAAACGTGGTCGATAGAAAATTAAAAGAAGAGCTGAAAGCACATGGCGCCATTGAAGTTTAAACCTAGGGCCTAGCCTTGTTGTTGAGATTAGACCTAGGCCTACTTGGAATAAGCTACTAAAACTAGGGCCTAGGCTTTTCTTCAGCATAAGATGTAGATCTAGGCATATCAATATCATGGTATTGGTAATTAGCAAGTATAGGCGTAGGCCCTACTTGCATACGCCTCAGCAAAGCCTAGGGCTTAGGCCTAGCCAGTGTTATATTGTTGACATGAGAGAGGTTACGTAGGCATGAGACCGAATAAAGACACATGTCAGTATTTATGTGTGATTGTATTTATTTGTAGTAATAAACACGACAGTATGCCCTCCTCTCTCCTTACACGAATACACACAACAATTGGGCATTTTTCTTTCGACATAAAACTATGCAAACTGACATTAAAAACAGTAGGCTGCTGACAGCTATGAGCAGCCATGACACCCCGACCCGCAAGTATGGCCAGAGTCCCATAAAGAAGTTTCCCCTTTGGGGAGGTCCCCCAACTCCCAAGTCAAAACGGAATCTAACGTTCTGCGCGCTGAGGGCGGCTCAAATGTAAAACTAATAAAGCACTGCACGCTAAATAGGGTCAGTAGATTATCGATATGCAGTGACAATGCAATCAACAAAACAACAGACGAAACGTCAAACTTTAATTTTTTTCAATCATATTAGCCCAGGGCCCTAGCCTTTTAAAACGATCTACTTTTGATTTATTATTGTACTATAAAGTGTTGCGCAGGCGTCACTGACATTTTCGTACGAAATTAATTGAGATATGGGTTGTTTAAGCCTTACGGACGTAAGTGTAGCCTAGGCCCACGGCCACAATACAGTTTTCAGACGTAAGTACGCCCTAGACACTCAAATCGAAATCTTGAACAATACATATTGTCGGCCTAGGTCCTAAGCTTAGGTCTACTCCATCAGAAATATCCTCATTAATAAAGAGAGTTTGCTTTCTGCCAAAACATTCGCCAACATTCGATCGTATTTAATATTTTGACGTTTCCGCCATTTTTCGTCATCGACTGTTTACTACTAGTAGAAAAGTGACGTAGTTTTTTTGAAGTAGTTCCATCAATCGTCACACAGAGTCGCGCGGAACGTTAGATTCCAAACGCCAAAAACCGACTTTTTATTTAACCCAGGGCGGTATAGGGAGTTGGAGGACCTCCCAACGGGGAAACTTCTTTATCGACTCTGGTATGGCTATCACCGCCGTCAACATCCGCCTAGGTATAGTAGTATCTATGATCCGCCTTTACATGCATCCAGACGGCGGTGGGGGGGATAGTACAGCAGCCGGCAGCGTGGTGAGTAAAAGTCGCAGTGAACAAGCCAATTGCATTAATGAGAATTTCATTGAATAACACGTGAATTGAATTTACATAAATTATTGTAATTGATTGTAAACCCATTGATATTGCCTTACATAATAAATGTAGTTATGTATTTAGTCTATTTTATTTAGTGATAGAAACATATTTATAAAATTACACCTGAATTGCAGATCAAGGAAATACACCTTGTATTGTCCAATCTTGCTACAAAACAAAAATCTAAAGTTTTTCGTTAGGTCCTGGTCATTCTGGTATTTTAGGAAATGATCTCGCTGACCAAAAGTGCCAAAGAAGCTGGTAACAAAAAACAAGTTGATCGCAACTCTTCACAAATAGAAGGGTCTTCACCTCTTAGAAGATATCCATGAATGAGGTATGTGTGCCCGATTCTTAAACGAGCCAGAACCACTTCTTCACGGCGAGAGGAGCGACGTGAAGAGATCCAAGCTGACGTGCTATTCTTGATATGGCGCAATTTATTGTTTTCTATCTTGTTCAAGGAATATTGCAATTGCTCTTTAAGCTTTTGTTTACACAATGCTTTTAAATCTGAAGGTATGATTAGCTAACAGTCTATGCTGTCCTTTTTGCATGCTGATTTTGCACATTTGTCTGCTTCTTCGTAACCTAAGATTCCGGAATGACCAGGGACCCAACAAAAAACGACAGACTATTGTTTAGAGGAAAGCTTTGTAAGTATAATCTGAATCTTGTGAACTATGGGATGACTTGGATAAATTTCCAACATTGCTTCCAGGGAACTCAAAGAGTCTGTGCAGATTAGAAACGTTGGTTTGTTACTCCTTTGAACATATAGCAGGCTTTGAAATAGTGCAAACAGTTGAGCATTATACACACTGAACATTGGGTGGAGGTGAAAAGTGAAGTTACCTGCATCAGTAGTATAAGCACAACCAACCAAATCATCAATTCTAGAGCCATTTGTGAAGATGCAGCTATAGTCATGAAAATAAAGCGTATTTCGTGAAATAATGCTTGGAATTGAGTATTGGATATAAGACCTTTTTGTATCGAGACAGTTTGGTAATGCAAGTCGGTTTGCAGAGCGTCTAAGGTGGAATTGAACGTACGACGTTATGAAGGCTAAAGGTAATGTTATGTGCAATTTCTCCAACAGTTCAAGCAAACAATGCCTACTGGTCTAATTATTTTCGGGCGTAAGAAATAACGATTTTTAAAAGGGGATCTAAAACTGCATTGTAGGAGGGGTTTTTTTGGGGTTACCTTTTAAAGACGCCACATAATTAAGCATCAAGTAATTCATTCTAGTGAGCAATGACGGTTCTCCTGCTTCACTGTATAGTGTATAGGCTATTAACAGGGCTGGTGCGAAATGCGCATGTTGACAATCGAATACCAGTGTGGTGTACTGTATCCGACGTCCTAATGTATGAAGGCCTAGCAGAGTTGTAAATATAGCTTAAAAAGGCCAATTTTGACCGGATAAGTGTTCTGTATGATTGCAGCATGATAGTTCGGTCTGCACCCCATGAAGTATTGCTGAGAGCACGGAGAATATTCAAGGATCTATTGCATTTTATTTATTAATTTATTAATTATTTAACGTCTATATTATTCAGTTATAAAAACTGATTTACAAAGGACAACAACTAAATAAATCTAATTACATAGATGAAGAACAACAATAAACTACATTTAAGTAAATATTTGAAATATTAGCATTACAACAACAATGCATTAAACACAACAATTTTGGTAACAAATAAAAATGATATTAAATGCATTTAGGAATGAATGAAATATATAAAAGGGTGGAGAATGAAAAGAAAAAAAGAGAAAAGGAAAAAAGAAAACGAAAAAAACAATAAAAAAGAAAAACGAAAAACGAAAATAAAAAAACTGATTTATTAGACGATCCCACTCAAATGAATATGAGGTTTGCCAAAAATCAGGAACAGCAAATCAGGGAGTAAAATCAAAAACTTTCGCGGAAGAAACCACCGAACGCGAAATCTCTATTCTTGTGTTTAATCTTCATTTTTGTGTTCAAATCTTGATAACATTTTAGTCCAAAAATCTTGACTCATATATATAATTATATCAGATATATAATTATTTAAAATTGTTCATGTCAAACTGATCACAGCAATGATACAGGACACCTAACTCAAGTTGCAAGCTCCATCAGTGGGCGGCAACCAGACAATCTAGGCAGAAAAATATAACTGAAAATACATTGTTTATATAATAATCAAAGCAATAATGTAACAAACAAAGAGAAGCAAAATCATTAATAAGAATTTATGAAAGTAAATTAACATTACACAAACACACAGACAATAACCTACAAATAAATAGTAAAAATTAATTCTTTGCTCTTGCTTCATTATCATTGCTACAATTTTATTTTTAAATTGTACAATTCCTAGATTAGTAACTGGCTTCTAATATCATAAGAAATTGAATTCCAATAAAATACGCCTCTGTACACAAATGACTTTATAAATGCTTCAGAATTTAATCTAGGTACTTCCAATGAGTTTATTAAAGTAGAATTTCTATCACGATCAACAATTTTAAAATATTGGGTAGAATACCTAAACACATATCTTTCAATACTTTGTATGTATTTACCAGCACGCTATACTTCATCCTTTCCTCAATCGTGAAACAATCAGACTGGAAATCTTGGCTCAAGGGAAATGAATCAAACAGATGGTCAATTCTCTTCTGGAGTACAACATACCCAGAAGAAGGTCTTACTGCCCAAACCACTAAGCAATAATCAATAACAGAGTGAATATAAGAATCTACAAGTAACCTCAACAATCTCTCAGTTACAAACCTCTTCATTCTACTTATAATTCCAATTGCTGATGATGCTTTATTACACAAATATTCATAATGTTTCTTAATATTTAAATTACAATCTAAGAAAAACTCCAAGATATTTAAATTCATACACTCTGGGAATTAACTTATTATTACAATTGTCAAATGAATATCATTCTTTGCTTCTATCATTAGCCTTATAAAAAATCATAAAATTTGTTTTGCTTTAATTAATATCAAGTTCCTGAGTTTTAAACCAATCATCCATTTTCTTTAGAACTTCTTGAAGACGTCTTACGATCTCTTCGACATCCACATCTTCTAAAAAAAGACCAAGTCATCAGCATATAAGATATAATTGATGCCTCCCATTATAGTAGATATATCATCTATATAAAGAATAAATAACAGGGGTCCTAATATTGATCCTTGGGGTACCCCACAAAATATATTGAATACTTTTGAACTATATTTTGCAAGATTATAAACATTTTCTTTTAAAAAATAATCCCAAAATTGATAACAAATAAATAAAATAATTATTCCCCTTTGACTGGAAACATTGCACAAGTATAACTTTTAATGGAGAAAGTGAATAGCCTAGCCTAGGGGTTTAAGAATAATACATCCATTGTTAACTTATAAAATTTACATAAAAATAACATTTCATAAATCTTCCCTTCTATTTCTATACATAATAGGTACTTATTTTGTCTTGAATTGCATTATTTTCAATTATATTCATGTTCATACGTACAAGTGTCAGGAATGTGAAGGAAAGTTGAGTGTAAAGCTAGGGATGGGGTATTTGTATGTCCGGGCGCACTAAATTAAGTTAAAAGTCGCTGGATGAGGTATTCATTGATTGTGTAGAAGCAATGCTCTATTAAAAATGATTTCAATGTGTATTTGAAAGAGTCTAGTGATTGTATTTTTAATTTCTGGTGGAAAGATGATTGTAGTTTGTTAGACATTGGTAATGAGGTCCTTTGGAGAAACGCGTTGTATTGTGAGTTGGGACTTTGAATTTTTGATTGTGATCGTGTATCATGGTCATGAATTGTTGAGTTTAATTTGAAGAGGTGAGGGGGTTTGATTTGATAAAGACTGCTGCAAGTTGTATTAAAGTACTTGCTAAGGTCAAGATTTTTTGGGTAGGAAAGATATTTCTACACGAGGTACGCCAAGAGGCTCCTACTATAATTCGAATGGCCCGTTTTTGTAATCTAAAAACTCTTATAGCTTGTGGCGAGTTTCCCCAGAAAATAAGCCCGTACGATATGTGTGAGTGGATGTGAGCATGGTATATGAGAATAAGGACGTTGTGGTTTGGACTAGGGCTTTTATTCTTCTGAGGGGGGAAACAACCACTCTTTATCTTTGGCAAACAGCGTCTATGTGGTCTGCCCCAATCAAGGGTGTCAGTCATATGTAGCCCCAGGAACTTGATGGCGTCAAGCAGGCAATGCTCTTAGATGAGATGCGAATGAGGAGGCTTTCGGTGGATCCATTACTTGTGAGTGGAAATTTAAATACACCGTTTTTGACGGTTGAATAGAAAGGGGGTTTTTGTTGCAGTATTGTGAATTATGGAAGCTTGTTCGTTGGACTTTTGTGAGAGTGGTGCTAAAGATTTTCCTTTTTGTGCTGTGAGTATATGGCTGAAATCATCGACGTATTGTGTTAGTGTACCAGCGGTGAAACATTCTGGCATATCGTTGACATAAAGGAGGAAGAAGGGTGGTCCAAGAATGGTTCCTTGTGGACACCACTTTTCAGGATCGCGGTTGAGAATGATAAGGGTGGTTGAGTTTGCGGATTTCGACATTTGAGACCGGTCAGATAGGTAAGAGGAGATCCAGGAGTGGGCCGGGCCCCTGATTCCCATTGATTATAATTTGCATAGTAGGATAGAGTGATCGAGTGGTGTCGAATGCTTTACTAAGATCGTAAAAATGCCTATGGGAACGTCCCCTTTATCAAGTGCATCGTGGATAGTTGAAAGAAGTGAAAAAATAGCTGTGGTAGTTGATTTACCTTTTTGGAAACCATGTTGCTTGGTGATAAATGTTGTGTTTGGATTTTAAAGAGGTTAAGCGGGCATAAAAGGCTTTTTCAAAGATTTTTGAAAAGGAAGAGAGAAGAGATATTGGGCGAAAGTTGTTTGGGGTCGTTTAGAGAGCCCTTTTTCTTATAAAGTGGAATACTTTAGTTTTCTTTCAGCTTTGAAGGGAAAATCCCAGTTTAAATGATTTGTTTATTATTAATGATAGGGGAATAGAAAGGATTTGTAACATTTTGAAAAAAATTGCAGTGGGGACATCGTCTGTCCGGAAGATTGTTTGTTACCTAACGATCTAAAAATTTTTGAAATTTTCTGTTGAGTGGTGTCGAAAAGAAACTTGACTGTGGGATTTGAGGGATTGTTGCTGTGGGGGCATTGCAGTATTATGATGAATTTGTGGTCTGTTTTTAATGCCCGCTTCTATAAAGTAGTTATTTAAATAGTTTGATATTATTTTTCGGATCTGACACTAGGGAGCCTTTCTATGTTTAGCGAAAGGTCATCACGTGATTGTGGGGCTGAACATTGTGATTTTATTAGTTGCCACGATCTCTTGTTTTATTGTCGGCCCTTTTTTCAATTTTTTGTGAATAAAATTGTTTTTTGTGTTTCTTAGTTTGAAGGAGTGGTTTTTCTTGGGGGAGTTTTGAACTGGGAGGGTATAGTTTATGCATCTGATAAAGCTTTCTGAGCTGGTTGCCTTCTTCTCGTAACTCTTTAGTAACCCACGGACTTGGGTCTGGTTTGTTGTTTTTTGACGAGTTTTAGGAAAAGTATTGTTAAAAAGACTAGGAATGTTTTTAGAAAGGTGTTTAGTGCACGTTTGCGTCTGAGTATGTATTAAGCCATTCTTCTTCATCGAGTAACTTTAGGAAAAGGTTGATATTTGTTTTATTGAATTTCCTTCTTTCGCTAAATTGTGGGGAGAAATGCTCCTGCAATTAATTTCTAGAAGAATGGCTGCATGATCTGAGAAGTGTGGATGCAAAAGTTTAGTATTATAAAGGATTTATTCAGTGAAGTGAATATATTATCAAGGAGGGTACTACTATTGCCAAGTGTACGAGTAGGAGTGTTGATGGAAGCAACCATGTTAAAAGATTCGATCATGTCTAGGGGGGGGGGGCGTGTCTGTGCGGTAGATTTTAATAACATGTTATTGTTGAAATCTCCGCAAAAGAGCAATTTCTGCTTTTGGAATTGTCTGGTTGTTTTAACAAGGGTTTCCTGGAGATTGTCAAAAAGAGATTACATCTCCATTGGGTGATCTATAGATTGAAATATCAGAATTTGTGAGTTGGTTAGTTTCAAACAACTCCAGTGCATTCAAAGTCAAATTCTGAGCATATTAATTGGAGTTGTGGAAGAGGAACTATGTTAAGATGGGGTTTCGCAAATATAGCTACCCCGCCATGTTTATGGGTTGGTCGAAAATAGATGCTTATTTTAGAGATACCTGGTATGCAGAGGCGGTTGATTTCTGATGATTCTAGCCAGTGTTCAGATATACATATTACGTCGGCTGAGTTATTATGGATCAGAGTTTCTAGTTCTTCCATTTTATTGCGATGGAGCGGATGTTTAGACTTAGGATTGTTATATTAGCCGATAGTTTAGAAAGATTTTTTTTGTTTGGTTGTTTTTTAAGGTTTGATTTGTGGGATTGAGAGGTTATAGAAGAGAAGGGCATGGTTGTTGGCATATCTATGGAGTGTGTGAAAATCAGTGTGTTAGGCTAATGTGGGGGGTTTTGTTATCAGTGTTTTTATTAGTTTAAAATTTAAGGCTTTATGGGTTGTGTACTAGTCAACTAGGCCAGATTTGGATTTTTTATTGATATATTTAGATGACTTTAAGTGGGGTGGTGGAGACTAACATTTTTGTGATGCCTGTTTTGTTTCTTCCCATAATGATCAGTAAGAATTTCAACTAACTCTCTGGGGACCATGGTTTTTGAATTTTAAGTTTTTGACCGAGACCCTCTCTTATCTTTTTTCCCGTAATGGTTGATAATTATAATTGGAAAATTGCCTTTTTACCACTACTTCGGGTTGTCATGTTGTGGAAGTAAGTTGCTTGACTTCTAGGAGCTGGTGTAGCATCCTGTCCGAAAGTAAAGGCCGTCTCAGATATCACCTGTGTTGGCTTCTCTTTAATCGTACTGGAATGTACAAATGTCTTGATCTTTGTAGAGGTGAGGGCCGTCTCAGATGACAACAACTGTGCAGGCTCCCCCTCTTCTCGTACTGGAATGTACAGTGTCTTGGTCACTAGTAGAGGTGAGGGCCGTCTCAGATGATCGCACCTGGGCTGGCGTCCTATGTGACATTTGACTTGGTATAGCTTGAGTATCACTGTTTTGTTGTTGCAAGGCATAGATTTAGGCTTCTCCTTCAATGTACGTGACGTAGGCCTACAGTGTTATACTCATTTGAGTTTTTTCAAATAAACTTCCTTTGTTGAAGACAACATCCGGAATTCTGACTCCTCCTGAACTGTTTACAGTCTCTTACAATGAATGTTTTTTCTGGTTCTGTGTTGGTTGATATCTCATGTCTCACACCTAACCCACTAGTCTCAGACGACTGTCTATGTACTTGCGTCTCATCCGACGTAGATGACAGTACAGCGTCCTGCTCAAAAACGGAGTATGGGATGATCCAGATGATCGCACCTGGGCTGGGGTCCTCTGTGCATTGGACCGGTATAGCGTCAGCTTGAGTATCACTTGTTTTGTTGTTGCAAGGCATAGATTTTGGGGTTTATCTTGTTTTGAATTGTTTGAGGTGCAATTATTGATGCTGGACTTGTGGAAGGCGATCTCATCATATTTTGAAACAAGGCTTGTAGGTCTGGGTTGATCATGAACCGATTGTTTTTGGGTGCCATGATAGTACATCATTGACTCGTTTAGCATCTGATTTATTTTAACATTACCCGAGTTGTTTGGGTGGAGGCCTCCTTTGGGGATGTCTGTTGGTAAAATCCACTTATTTTTATCAACTACAAAATGTCCAGTGACTTGCACACCCATTTAATGTTCGAGTTTACTTCATCTACAGTGGAATTCGGGACATCTCGGCGATAAATAATGCCTGTAATGCCATACGAGCCAATGGGTATGCCTTCTTGCATGTCCAGATCAACTGATAAACGTCATCCATTAGTTGCAGGGGAGCTTTACATTTTAATGAATTTGTGCCATTATGAATTATTATTGTGGTCACAGATGGGCCCGTGTTGGAAGTCCCGATCTTCTATTGTTCTCTTTAATTGGCGGGGCTGGATTCCAGGATGAATTTGTAAGCAATATCCTTTTTTGCTTGTAAGTTCTGAAAATCCGCTGAACATAGAGTCGCTTAGTACAAGTGTTCCAGATGTAGGCTCACGGGGTGTAGTTAGTGCATCTTTATTGAGTAATTTTTGAAGACCTGTTAGAGGCTATTAGGTTTCTTGTTTTGGGTTGTTTGCATGCCGAATTTTGAAGTTTTAATTGCATTATGAGGAAGCGGGGGAAAGTCCATTTCCCAGATTCGAGAGCAGTTCAAATCTGTTTTTGTCACAACTCCAGTGTCCTGGTTCGGAATACTATTAGTACTAGGCAAATGCCTGGAGTTAGGCATGGACTGTTTGAACTTTTGCGACTCTGAACAGATTTTCAAAGGAGGCCAATTAATAGGCATATGCCTAGGTATATCGTTTTAATTGCTTAGTAGCCTGTGTAGTGTAGGCTTGTGGAATCGGCAGGTTTGTGAGATTGGACAGACCTTTAGACAGAGACGTACTATCACGCCAAGTCTGTTCAGAGGGCCCTGCGTCCATATGCTTAATTGGAGGCTGACTATGATTTATCTTCTCTTCGAGTATGTAGCTGAGTGTAGCCTACCTTTTGTTTAAGGTCAGAAATTTGACTGGCCATGTTTGTTGTCAAACTTCTGAGTCGAAGTTGTCATCCTTTCAGTGTCCACGTCAAACAGGAGGACCTCAACTAACTTTCTGTTTATAAAACACTCGTTACATTCATCTTGTTGTAGTATGTTTCGTAATTTACCCTTACTACACCAAGCAAATTTAAAAGCTTATTCAGCTGTCAAATGAAAATAAATTTATCAAACAAAACATTCAATGCCAATGTTTGGATTTCGTTGCTAAGAATAACAAACAAACCTCCATTTAAAATAATAAATCATAGAGAATAAAATTTAAACTTTAGAACTCTATAATTACGTGTATGAGGAATGAAAACTTTTCCTAATAATATCACACGTTCTTGATTAAACACTCTATCAATTTATATCAAATTGATTATAGAAAACACACATAATGCACAAAAAATGAAATAAAAAGAAGAGCACTAGTTGCAGACATGTCAATGTTCAAGCACTAAACAATGTGGAATTTAATTTTGATTTTAATTGTTTATGATGGGGCTTACATGTTAGCTTTCTCAAAAAACCATGCCCAAAACACGAGCAGTGTGGGTAAAGATAAGGTCTTGTCCAAACATTTTAAGATTTGGTGGCAAGTGGATTCCCTATTACGTCTAAAATGAATACATGCAGTTTTGGATTCTGAAAATTTAAACCAGTTCCTTGGACCATGTTTCAAGGCGTTTGTGTTTAATTGAAGTTTCCTTCCTATGGAACTCATGTATGATGCCTTGAATAAAATTGTAAATCGTCTACAAAAGCAAAGACACCACTGGCTTCTTTACAAAGGAAGTGTGCTATTAATAGCTATTTCAAATAAAGTAACACTTAACACAGAGCCCTGTGGTACACCGTTTTCTTGTGTAAAAGTTCTCGATATTATGTTTCCCATTCTTACCTTAAAAGTTCTGTTGGTTAAAAAATTCGCTATAAAAATTGGCATATGACCTTTTATTCTCCAGGCATGTAAAGTTTTTAAAATTCTGTATCTTTATGTGGTGTCATAGGCCTTTGACAAATAGAAAACGATGCAACCGCATGTTGTTTATTAAAAAAAGCATCACTTATATATCCCTCCAATCTGACTAGATGGTCCGTAACTGAACGACCCCGCCGGAAACCCGATTGTTCTGGAGTCAGTAGTTTCTGACTTTCCAATAAACACATCAGTCATTTGTTTATCATTCTTTCCAACAATTTGCATAAGCAGCTTGTTAGAGATATTGGGCGATAATTTCATGACTGTTCTTTGCTTTTGCCAGGTTTAAGGATAGGGATTGTGATTGGTTCTCTCCACGGTGCAGGGAATGTTTCCTCTAAACAGATGCTATTAAAAATATTGAGGAATTTATTTGAGGGAACATGGAGACAGGTGCTTTATCATCTCATTGTGGATGTTGTCTGGGCCAGGTGCAGAAATTTTTAATTGTTTTAGTGAAGACATAAATTCCCAGTCTGAAAATGGAAGGCTATACGTTTCTGTACCCAAGAGGAGAATTGTAAATCGATTCTTCCTGCTTATAACTTCAAGCAACGGAATTGTTTGGTGTAATTGTCCGAGCCAGATACGCTGGCGTAATATTCGCCAAGTGCGTCTGCAATATCATACTGTGTGGTAATTAATCGAGAATTTATTAGTAGGTAGTCCAGAGGGGCTACTGAAGGTGTTTCTGCCTGAAATATTTTTAATCTTACTCTAGACTTTTGTCGCTGGAGTACGGCGAGTTATTGAAGATACGTATTTTTCCCATGATCTTTTACGAGATGCCTTTATAACGAATCTTGCTTTTGCTCTCAGTTGTCTAAATATTTCTAGATTTTCTTGGTTGGAAATTTACTAAATCTCTTTAGCGCCTTGCTCCGGCTTTTAATTGCCTCCTTACACTTGTCGTTCCACCAGGTAACTGGAACTCTTCTTGGGTGAATCGATGTTTGAGGAATTATCAATTTGGCGGCTGTGATCATAGACTCTGTGACATGTTTGACCTGATCCTGGATATTAGCAAATACTTTGTGACTTGTAGGCTGGTTCTGAACTCGAAAGTCGCAAAAACAGATCTAGGTCCGCAATAATTAAAAAACAAAAAAATAAAAAAAAATAAAAAGATGGCTCTCTAACTAACTCTTTCACGATAACTTGTACAAAGAGACAAAAGTTAAATAATCCGAACTCACGGCCAACCGATTCAGTGACGCCGCTGGAAAGTCGCTCAACGACGCCGTTTGGAATCTGTGTACCCAAAGTACACTGGTCCCAAACCTTACCCTGGCGCTGCGATGAGGAGTCGCCCCCAGCGTGAGCTCTGCCGGTACCCAGCTCCTTGGTCCTCACGTGCTTAGTGGCTAATTTTTGAACTAGCAATAGCTAGAACATTTGACTATGGGTCGCTTGAAAGT
>JAMZAV010003361.1:0-69111 GCA_024449915.1 Sweltsa coloradensis
ATATTTAACAATAAGAACTACTGTTAGTACTAAGTAACCTGTGCCACGGCCAACTAGAGGGGTGAAAACCTGAAGGCTATCCCACGGGAGAGAAGCAACCATTTTACAATCAAGACTAATTAGCAGCCTAGGTAAAAAATTATCAAAAATCAAAATTTGGCCGCAAAAATGCCTATATCAGTCTAGAACCATTATCATCACTTCCAATGTTTATTTTTGGTATTTTTCTAAGCATGGTACAGTAGCACTAAGATACCTCCTGATTTTTTAGTTCATATTTATCATAGCAGTAAATTAGTGTTTTGCGTGTATGTATTTTTTAATACAAATTTGCATAATATAGTACTTTTCAATAATATAAAGTGACGTATTGGCAGCAATATTACAAATGATGGCTCTTAATGCCAACGGAAGAAAACGCAAGTGTGCGGAAGACCTATGAAATACAGCACTACCACAAGAACAAACAAACATTCAATTACAAACATTAAGAGGAAAACATTAGTTATTATTACTTATTGTTATTATTACTAATTATATTATGTATAGTAATTATGTTATTGATATTTCACTTGAGTTCTGTTCAATATCTTTTCGCTACTAAGTGATAGTTTAAATTTTGATAACTATAAGGCAGGGCTCAGAACCCTTAAGAGGATACAGCAGTAGTGCTTCAATGGGTTAAAAAAGTGGCCCATTCACACGTAGTGTACTGTACCCGGGTTGCTAGTGTGTGTATTGCTTTACTGAACACCTGGCCCCAAGTTGGTATCTTGTCATGCAAGAGACTGGCTTTATAAAGCGCATTTTTTTTAAAAATTGAGCTTGTAGGCCTGTGCCAAACACGTCCGTGCTAAAATGGTTTTTATACAATTGCGATTCTGTGGATACACAGTCACAGACCACATGCACGCAAATATTATTACACTTGGGTCACCAATTTCACTGTGGTTGCAAAATAAGTACACAAGCAAGGAATTCTTGGTATGAAAAACACTGAGCAACATTTTTACAAAAGTCTTTAAGTACCAAGCTTAAGTGATCTCCGACTTAATATCTGTTGTTTCTAGGAGAATAGCTGGAGCCCTCTGCCTTTACAGGTAAGCCAGAACACATCAAGCATAGTTGATATTGTGTTGGGTTCGATGTCTGTATGATGAGGCACGATTTGCTACGGAAATACCAAACCCATCTCATAAACATTCCAAAGAGAAAGTTTACTATTGGTTAAATGCAATGGCATATTAGAAAACTGATAACTATATTACACAATTGCTTAAATGACAAACATAAGTGATATTGATTGTTTGCCAACATGTTATCTATTGGTATCTTTCTGTAAGAATTATATTGATTGACAATAATTGGCAACACTTGATACAACCTTAACATTTAACAAACATAGTCAAGTTTCATAAGAAAATATATTTAAAATAATAAGTACTCAGTACATTATTAAAAATGAAAAAAAATATGGTACCAACTTATCAAAAAGATGTAAAAAAAAAGGATACGCGCAAGATAATACTTGGACGCACCTTAATCGCACGCCTGGTATATTGTATGACGTGCAATTAAACTAGCCAAGAGTGACTAGTGTCAACAAGTAAAGTTTGAGAAACAGATCGAGGTTGAAGACAGTGGATAAAGAATAACAAATAGGCCCCTTTTTGTAAAAAACAAATTAAAGCATCAGATTAAAGTAGTAGGTGAGTATTGCTCCAACATTTATAAGGCTAATTAGGAAGAAGAATGGGGCTTTTCTACCTAGATATAATCACAAAACACTAGGAGCTACATGTTAAAGCATTCAGATTACAAGTCCACTTTACATGCCACCTTGTCAAAGTGGAATAAACCAACATATAAAACAACCTCAAAAGTAGCACAAATGAAGACCATAGTTACCCTTAAAATCCACAATTGATGTTTTAATGAATAATGAAACGCGAGCAACGTCGTTGATTGCAATCAAGTTGCTATTTGTCATATCATAATTGATATTAAAAATGCTTGAAATTAATTTAAAAGAGGTGCAAAGAATATTCTTGCAACGTTCTGGTTTGTAAACCAGCTCTGCACAGCAAACTAAAACCAAACTGGTCCAATAGCCACCAACCTATGTAACTTTGGGTTTATGATGTAGCATAGACTTGCTGTTATCTTTTATTGTATAATGTCATGGACATGCAAACTGTTGAAGTCTGCCACATTTGTAGTGCCAATAACAGCCACACACGTGATACAAGGCAGATGTCATAGGCTCATAGCTTCAGAATTTTCACTCTAAGCATATGAGCTGCAAAAGATTGAATGTAACAAATAGGGCAACATTAACATGACAAGTCCACAAATGAAATTAAAGCCCTTAATCAACGTATCAACTTATTCATAATCAATCAACAGAAAGGGTAAATAAATACATACTGTTTTGTCCCATTCTTTGAAGTTGTTTGTCATTTGGTCGATCCTTTCAGAACTAACGTATTTCTCGAGCCCGCTTTTAAGGAAGGCCTACTCTTTTAAGGAAGTTACCTCTTTCAACGAGGTACATTACGAGGTACATTTCATGCCTAGAAGTACAAGTACATAATTTTAGCCCACATGTTAAGAAGTTAGGATCTAATAAAAGTAATTTTGAGTCCATTTCAGCTTCAATGTAAGTGGGCTCGACTATAGTATGTTCACTTTCCTAATTTTTTTGAAAACAAAAGGCAAAAGTAAATCCATTCAAGGTGCCTGCTTGCTGCTTGTAAAATACCACCAATGATAAATGATACGCTGAATGCTTAAAGTATAACAGCACAAACAATATAGGCTACATTTGTTTAACTCTCAGTTTGAGATATAGCTGCATGCCAATATTCAGCGTCCGACTTCGTTAGTTAGTGGACGGTTCTGAAATTAATCTGCTTTTACTGCTAGGCCTATGGTATTACTTTTGAGGGAAATCAATGGAGATTTTTCCATCGACTACGCTTGGAAGCAATTGCAAAGCCGCTGAATATTGACACGTGCCTCATGTCATCATACATGATGACATGAATAATGCGAACTGTGATCATAAAAAAAGAAATTAAATTTTGTACTTGAAAAGCAATAGAAAATAATTTGAAAATTTACAAGTTCAGCTTGACATTATCTCCAGCACAAATTTTTTTCAAAAACAATTTTGTTGTTTAATATAAACTAGGGATGACATCGGGTAGCAAAATTCGGAACCGGTTCCAGCACTCAAATTACCAGGGTACCCGGGTCCCGTTACGTCACGATGTGTGGAAACGCTGTTTCCTAGGCCTACTAGTTGGTTTGAAGGTCATACCGACTGACTACATTTCCGTCTCTGGAAACCTTTGCAATAATCATTCACAAATAAAGAACCGCTTTGATAACCAGGCAATGATCTTCATTCTTCATTACACCAAAGATTAGTTTACCAATTACACTGTACAGGCAGTGAAACTCGTTGTAGGTAGGCCTAGGCCTACGCGCAGAAAGCAAGGGAAAACAAACACGCATCGAATGTGGGAAAATCTCTCACTACTATACGCGTTTCCAAGCAAAGATAGATGGCAGCACTAAAACGCAACATGTCGGACCGATCGGTGATAGAGGCGAGCTGCTTACGGCGGGCGCATGTATATTCAGTTAGGTTCAACTTGATTTTTGTTACATTTCTGATCATTTGCGAAAACATTGTTGATTATGTCATATCGTCTGCGTATTTTATTAGTAAAATTCGTAAGTTTTGGGGAACGGCTTTATTAAAAACAGGAATTTAATGGCATTTTAAATTACAACAAATAATTGATATTATTTGATGAAATTAGCTCGAAAAGAACAAACCCCACTGTTAAACAATTAAATACAGAAACAAGTGTATCAAATAATGTTGAATGATGAAGATCGATGATATTTTGCCAAGAAAATGTTGCCCACCAATACTAATAATTTCAATAATTTAGGCCTATATCTAAAAATCAAAAGAGCTTCTATAGCAAATTATAGCCCTACACTTGTTTTGCACGTTTTCTACGTCGTTTTACAATGTAAACGCAATCGGAGTAGGCGTGTTTATAATATTTATCTACTATACACTTAGGACTACTGTTTTTTTAAATAAATATTTTATTAAAAGTAGGCCTATTGAATAGCTGATAGCCTATTTTTATTATTGTTTTGTATGTCAACAATGGCATCACGCGCCATTCTGCAGACAGCTTTAAAATCTTATAGGTCATATCATTATAATTATTCTATTGTAATAATATAAATCGTATTTATTATGTATAATATTATGAAAAAATGAACAATGACGATAAACGGTATATGTAGGCCTACATTAATTATATTAGGTAGAAAAGGAGTTGGGACTTGTGCATAAGCCCTAATAAAATTATTATTATTATTATTTTTGTTATTGTTTTTTTATTATTATTATGACTTTATTTATATTAAATTATCATAATAAAACTAAAGAAGTATATCTCAATTAAAAGTGCCATGAGAAGCGAGCGATACTGTATGTGTGTGTTTACTATGAGTTGTGAACATTCTTGACGGTTTGAATTTGATTTAGTATTTATCGTACCCTGTTAGCCTATATTTAGTATATAGCCCATATATACCAATGATTTATTATGATATTACAGTTAGAGAATTGTAATATGGATACAAATGCCATCCTCGGTGTCTCATGGGTGCATGGGGCGCAGGTCTGAATATAGTAATATTATTCTGGTGGACATGGTCTCGAATCCCGCATTTTAAAGACCGATTTTATCATTTTGGTGCACCCCCATGCTTTTGATTATCATCAATTAACAACATTTTGGGAGAGCAACGACAATGTACCTGTGATTGTACATATTTATAAGTGAGAAACACGGAATGACATGTGTTCTTCAGGTAAGCACATAGCGCGCTCCTCCGACTATCACTGATCGGACAGTTGCATTTTTCGCCACCAGGTAGCAACCCCTTTGCTTAGAAACGCGTATATCCCGTGCTGAAGCTCTCGTCACAAGATAAGCCCAGGAATAACAATCCTATGCGTCGTGATTACGAATTTCGTGAATCGGTTGAAAGATGATTGCATCGCGAATTCTTCTTCTACACCCAACCATATTTGTCAGTCAGCTGTGAGTGTGAGTTGGTTGGATCGTACGCGCATCTCGTACTGCGCAGACGGCAGAGTCCAAGATTTATTGCCGCATCTTTCTCTCTTGCACTCACTCGTGGCATGGGCGCGACTCACCGAGACGGACGGAAGCACGTGATAGCTTACAACGCGCTCTGTCGTCAACTCCAGTTACTCTTAAGGCAGCGGGCACGCTCCGCGGGAAAGACCGCAACCACGTAGCGCGTAATTTAAACGGGTGAATTAGCCTAAAAACGGCCGCGAAATATACCCGGATCTTAAAATCGGCTCCGGGTAATTTCTGGAACCGGGTAACCAATGTCATCCCTAATATAAACCATGTTTCATCAATCAAACTTTTTCTATCTTGCTAGGACTTTACAGAAATTAGACAGATATGACCAATGATATTTAACATCTATAGTAGGCTAGATCCCCAGTCTCCAATACGTCCACACAGGCGCGAGCGTACCAACTTGAAGTGTCAATCTGACCTTTTCAAGATAGCGATTTGGCATTTTAATTTAAGTGTTTTTAATGCAATAAAGTATTTTTCTGGATTGTTTGATATGGTTTTAGCTTGTGCAGCATGGGAATGCACAAACAGAAGTTATTGCATAAGGGAATTTAGTAACAATTTGGTATTAATAGCTAATATGCTCACCTGTCAACCTGACAGCCATCTTGAAAAATATTTAAATAAAATAAATAAATAAATAAATTGTATTTAGAGTCTACCCACTCAGTTATATAACTGATTTGCAGTGGGGGATAGTAAATCAAAGCGACCAAGCCAACCCTGCAGGCCCGACGCAATCGATGAGTGAGCGATAAACCAACCAAAGATCAATATTTTTAATAGGAAATATAGCAATCAGTGGTATGGACAGTTCGAACACCCGCGGATTAACGCCAGAATCAACAAGGCCGATTCAGAACAACTCTGAATTATTATGTGCTTCGTTGCTAGGACGGCTCCAAAGTCACCGTTTACAAACTCCTAAGACAAGAACTGATGGACTTAAGTCCAAATCAGAAGTTAAAAAAATTCTGAATTTGGCGGGAATAGAACCCAGGACCTTCTGCATTGGAAGCAGATACGCTAACCACAAGACCAACGAGCCACACAAATTTTGATTGTTTTTCCCGCTACAAATCGCTCTCATCTACTTTAACATGCAAACTGCCCTTTTCAAGATGGCTTCAAATTGTCACGGAAGTGGCCAATGACTGGGGATCTACCCTACTATAGATGTTAAATATCATTGGATGTGACTACCATAGCCTTAATATAACCCAAGAGTTAACGTTATTGATATATTGAACTTGTAATTGGGATATTCTACTAAGCATGAGCTCAAACCATGAATGAATAGGGCTTAAAATTATGTATAGATTCTAAGTATTTTAAAATTAATTTCCTAACAATAATAAAAATAATAAATATCACACTTGGTCAATAAGTTATGTTCGTGAAAATTACATAAATTTGGTATTAGCCCGAATGTGTTTAGGATCTCGTGTTCAAGGCCGCGATCCCCTTGCTGCTTCCTCTAGAGCTCGGACCTTCAAGTCGCGCTCCCGTTGTAGTCTGAAACAGAATGCAAGGCGTACACTTTGGGCTCACTCATACATAGGAGCAAAAAAAAATTTAATTAAGAGAGTAAAGGATATGCATTTTAGGCAAATTGCTGTTCGGCCGACTGAAATCACAGGTGTTTGAAATTTTGAACATGTGTCAAGAATGTGGAAATATAGGGCTTTGCAATAACCAATTTCCAAATTTTTATTTAAAATAGTTTATAAAAAAATTGGTTTTAACAAATTTTGATTTTTTTAAAACTTGACTACCTATACCTATTCGTGATTTTTTTCTGGCTGATTAAGACAAAATTTTGGAAATCTATGACAGCAGGGCTGTCCATGTGTGCTTTATTGACAACTTTGCAAAGTTTCATATACGTCGTATGTATCTTGGCGGAGCGAATAGTTATTTGCTAACTGCCAAATGTGTCCCATTGCCTCCTAACTGTTCAAGTTGTTTTACGTCTGTAGATTCAGTCGGATGGTTATATACGAATTATTCTGTTATTCTCTCGCTCACGTTGCTTAATGGCTAGAAGTTTCATCTGCTTGGTTCACTTGTCAGATAATAAAACAATTCAAGTTTTGTCACGTGCTCCAATTGAGGCCTACCATACGTACTCGTAAATCAACAATAGACACTTTTCAGAGTCACCAGAGCCACCTATATCGCTTTGCAAAGCATTATGGAAGGATACCATGCTCAAAGAAGGCAGCGACTCTCTGAGACACACCTGATCTCCCATAATGCTTTGCGTGCAATATAGATGGTGTGCGTCATTCTGAAAATCATTTAGGGTACTAGTACGTATTGCAAATTTAATTCAAGCTCTATCATTGATAGTTTACACATATAGTACTTGTACTTTTCGATATGATCTAAATCGTGGTTGTGCATGCAGATCATCACCCACATGGTCTTAAGGCAAATCTATCGCCTAGCGTACAGAACAATAACTAACTAGTGCTGTAGACTCGAGTCGCTGGCTCGGCGTATCACATAACATGGTAAAATTGTCTTCAAAAAGAGTTCAGTGTTTTCCTGACAGAATGTGCTACGTAAAAACCGCATATTGAGGGTTGAGTGTGTGTGTGTGTGTGGGGGGGGGGGGGAAATTTGAAGCGACCTCGGTCACAGCTGCAAAAGCGCATCGGAGTATTGAGAGGTGAAGGCGAGTGAGTCATTGTATCCATTTACAAGCGTCTCTCCCCCCCCCCCCCTCTTCATGGCATAACATAACATCACACATCGCTCTTATAAAAAAAGAACATGCGAATGAAAGGTCCTTTGAATGACAATGGAGATTGGAGCATAGCAGAATAACTATTATCGACTTCGTGAGACGGGAAGGAATGTTGAATTTTACTCCACAACTATGTCTTTACGTATTGGTAGTAGTCTGTGCAGATAAAAGTAAATCAGAAAATGTAAATAAAAGAAATAAGGTATATGCATGGTCAACGCTTTTTTTTGGTTTATTTGGATTAAGGACGCGTCAACCGTTAGGTCATGATGCACCACTCTAGCCTAAGGGGGGTGGGGAGGAGGGGCCCATGTTGGTCAGAACCCGCCACGGGTAAGGGGAGGAAGGGGGGTTTCTCACGTCGCGGTCGTCATTGTCTTAGTCATCGTTCGTTCTGTCATTGTCATCGTCGCTGGGAGGTCGTCAAGGGAAGGGGGCAAGGTCCCCGACGACGATTGCCAGAGCTCGCCTCTAGTTTCGGGGAGTAAGATACTCTGCTCTTACTAGCCGATGTTTGCGAGGTGGACTTTTTCTCTTGAATTGCCTTTTACGATTAGCAGAACCATGCTCTGGGCCAATTCTACCCCGGGCCCAGACGATTGAGATAACAAAAGATAGCGAGCGGGTGAAGAAAAGAGAAAGAAAAGAAACTATAGGTACTTGTGCCATCTCGTATTTATTGATTGTCCACTCAGTTACAGCAAGCAGTGGCATTTATTACGGACTTTGGTGCAAAATACAGAAATAACAAAGCCAATTGTCAAACCTAGCTGTGTATAAAGCCTGGGCTTTGGGGGGGGGGGGGGGGGGGGGGGCGGCAGCATAGAAAGGGTTATTGCGAGCAACTTTTAGGAAAATTACATAACCTAACCATCAAACACTTCCAACAAATGACAATAAAATATCTTTCCTTGTTTTTATTATTCTTCATAAAACAAAGGAATTGCTTCATTTTACACATTATTTTTATGGTTGGGATAAGATTTTCATTTATCGAAGTAAGCTGAAAGTTGTGCCAATAATTAGGGAAGGGGGGTCACAACGCACGACGTTATTGTTATGTTAGCTAATTACCTATAAACTAATAAGGTAATAAATATTCAAATAACTGTTTTTAATTATCCTGATTCAGCACTCCCTTTTGTACCAAAAGAAGGATAGATTTATTTTTTAATTTCTGGATTGTGTTCAAGAATTTATGAAATAAATAACTAAAAATAACAGAAGAATAAATATTAATACTAATAACCAACTTTGTTAAATTCACACCGTGGCCAGGTGAAGTAGTAGTCACATCCGATATCTATCTACCTACTAACTACCTATCTATCTACAAAACATAATACGGCCACCCACGCGATTTTCCTAACATGTCACGATATTACAATGATATTGCAATGTATACACGAGTGCTCTGTGTGCTCAACTGCTCATATTGTTGAAAATATGAGAGCATAGGGTGACCATCTGTACTCGTTTTCCTGGACATGTCCCCTGTTTGGGGTCCTAAATCCGTGTCTGGGTTCTTTAAAAAATGTATGGGTTATCCTCTATTTCGAGGTTTAGTTAGGTAATCAAATTGAAATTTTATGTCCGATATCAACTAAGTTTAGTCGGAAAAAATAAAGTACTAAAAGAGAAAGCCACCACTGCCAAACCCGCACTAGTTGGGGGACCCCCCGTCCCCCAGACCCCCATTGTACCAGGATACATAGGTTATGTTTGTGGTTATAAAGGAATCATATTCATAAGTCATCAACAATGCATATTTGCGTTAGACATCAAAAAGTTTTTTTTGGATGAGCATAGCGAGCGAAGCGAAGATTCCATTTCACTACACTGGAGAAAAAAATCCTGAATGTTTTTCTTTTTTCTTTCTGTTTGTATTTTTGTGTGTCTGTTAACACGATTCCGGCTAAACCAATACTCCAATTGCGCTGAAATTTTCTGGAGACCTTCGAAATCTCTGAACTAAGAACTGCCACGTTTTTGAGCGCAATCGAAAAATTATTTCTCGTGAATAGAGATGTGCAAAAATGGTGACAACGAAATTCGCAAATTTTTTTAAAGTTGCAATAATCCCTTCAAATTCAGTTTGCACATGAATCTCATGAATTGTGATTGAATGGTACCAATTTCCAATTCGCGAATTTTCGCGAAATTTTAGTTGATGCCGCGAACTAGTGGCGAAATTAGCAATTTTGTCCTAAAATGCGAATTAGGTCACGAAATTTTAAGAAATAAAAAAATTTCAAAGTTTTGGTGGAGGTGCCGGGTCGAAGTCGAAATTAAATTAACACTGGCTGAGTGGCTGGTACATATGGTGGAGGTGCCAGGTCATACAACGCGATCGTGAGATCGTGATAATCATTTGAACGAGAGTAAGCTCAAAATACTTCATATCCATATCAAAAGACACATAAAAAATGCATAATTTCGTAAATTTGGTGGAGGTGCCGGGTAGACGAAATTAATTCTGGTAAATCTGTCGGAAACTTTGAAAACTGGAGGCTGAAATTGAGCTTAAAATTTTTCCTGATTCTGAACTTCACTCTCATGAGCTTGTTTTTCTTTTAAATCATTAAAATCAATCAAATTATCCTGAAACTTGGATTTTATTTTTCTTCTTTTTTTTCAAGTTGCGCATGAGAAAATTGTGTTTTTTGGTAAATTGCGACAAATCGCGAATTTTTATTTTTAAGGCGCGAATTTTCAAACTTTTAAAAACCATTTTTGCACATCTCTACTCATGAAAATCGCAATTTTACGATTTTTTTTATTTTTTTAAATTTTCTTAAACTTATAACACCTACATGCTTTACCGGTATCTGAATGTAATTATTTTTTCACGGAACCTTAATTTTATGAATTTAGGTATTTTGTGAAACTTGAGCGCAATCGAAACACTATTTCTAATGAAAATCGAAATTTTACGTTTGTTTTTCTTTCTTAAAACAATTCTTTGACTTATAACACCTACATGCTTTATCCTATTGCAATGATTTTTTCACAGAACCTTAATTTTATGAATTAATATATTCGTGTAAAATTTGTGCGCAATCGAATAATTATTTCTTATGAAAATTTCAATATTACGATTTTTTCCTTTTTTTAAAATTACGATTTATTACTACTAGGCCTAGGCAACATCACAAGGTCTACGTGGATTGTGTTCTTAAAGATCGCCGTAGAACTTCTTAGTTACAATTTAATCACATACGTTTTCGTTTTCTCGAAGTAAAATCATGATGATGATTAGAATCACAAAATTTAACTTTATTTTCATGACACACAGAAATCCCCGGCAGGTCGCCTTGTTGAAGATCTGATCGAGCATAGATACCGAGATGAAAGATACCATTACTTTGAAGAGCTTTGGAAGAAAACCACACCCCCATGCCCTGCCCTTCTAATACCCAGTTGTATCGCTACTGCTAATGCACCGCCGTCAATATCAACCTCATTTTGAAGCAAAAAAGCCTGCGCAAATTCAAAATTACAATACGTACACTAATAGTATAGAAATGGAACTGAGAATGACTATAAAAATCTGTTTATCCGTTTTGCACTCTAAATAGTAAATATCCATTAACACGGCAACCCTGCATTATGCCACAGCAAATCCACTGCCTTGGTATTCAATCAGATTCAATGCAGCAAATTTAAACTATTAAATAACTAGGAAAACGCTTAAGTCCCGCCGCGTTGTTGGATGAGCGTAATTGGTGCATTGAGCTGCCATGTGTTATGCGAATTTTTTGTTGTTCTGTGGCAAAATCATTACTAAGTTGAAATTTTTTTTAAATTAAATTAAATTAAATTAAATTAAAAATTAACTTAATTTTTTAATTTTTTTTAATTAATCGTAATTGTTAAAAAAATCTTAAAATTGCGATTTTTATAAGAAATAATTTCTCGATTGCGCTCAAATTTAACACTAATATATTAATTCATAAAATTAAGGTTCTGCGAAAAAATCATTACAATCGGATAAAGCATGTAGGTGTTATAAGTCAAAGAATTGTTTAAAAAAAGAAAAAATCTGTAAAATTTTGATTTTTATGATAAATATTTTTTCAATTGCGCTCAAATTTCACAAGTGTATCTTAATTCATAAAATAAAGGTTCTGTGCAAAAATCATTAAAATCGGATAAAGCATGTAAGTGTCATAAGTCGAAGAAATTTTTTAAAAATCGAAAAAAAAATCGTAAAATTGCGATTTTCATGAGAAAAAATTTTCCAATTCCGCTCAAAAACGTGGCAGTTCTAAGTTCAGAGATTTCGAAGGCCTCCATAAAATTTCATCGCAATCGGAGTATCGGTTTAGCCGGAATCGTGTGGACAAACAGACAAAAGTACCAAAAAAAAAGAAGAAAAAAAAACATTCCGGATTTTTTTCTCCAGTGTAGTAGAATGGAATCTTCGCTACGCTTGCTACGCTCATCCAATAATAATTTGAAGGCAGCACTGTCCTATACAGGTATCAATTACCGTGATTATAAGTCGCACATAGAAATGAAAATTGTATGGCATAAAACTGGGGTGCAAATTTTTTTAAACTACGATCTGGCACCTCTGCCAATGGTAGAGGTGTCAGGCCATGGGGCCGTGTCATATAAAAAGGATTGTGCGACACACTACACAATGGTGACACATTTAGTAGGTACGCAATAATACGAATTTACTGATATTGAATTCCAAGTTACACGATAAAATTAGTAAATATCACTGTACAAGCTTTATCAACTGTGTAATATTTTGGCAGCATCCTAGGACTTCAAAGGATAAAAGGTTAATGTGATTTTGAGGGGTTACTTGTAGTGATGACAACGGTTAAGGTTTCTCTTAAACGGTTAACCGGTTGTAAAAAACGTTTTTTAACCGGTTAATTTTCAAAAACTCGTATAATCACGCATTATCGGCGCTCACTTCGTGTTGTGCAATCGCAAGCAGGAGTAACTGGGAGTAACATCAAACACCGATTACGAAATTGTTTATGTGGCACATCTACGTAGTGTAACCGATATCGTATCGTTGGCAGCTCACGGTCAATTGCCTCGTCACTATCTCAGTGCCCCCTTCCCCCTCGCGTTGAACTTACGAAATCAGTTCATTCATTAGTGCTCGCACCCGCCCGCTACGTATTTTATCTCCTAATTCTGTCAGTGTCACGTAATAAATATTGTTAAATAACGCCGTTGAATCTTTAAAACATGCTGAAATCGTACTTCACAGAGAACGACCTTCACCTTCTCAAAGACGAGTGTAGTGTCGCCAGCCAGCATTGTTTACGCGACATCACGGAGGCCGGCCTCGCGTGGGAGGGGGAGGGGTAATTATGCTGTGTATTATCTGTTCCGTGAAATAAATCGCATGAGCGAAAAAAACCATTTTGAGCAGGTGGAAATTCCATCAAATCTTCCAGACGTAAAAATAAACTACAAACAACATTTTAATAACTTATCTCAATTCAATATATGCCAAGTTTATTACGTAGTAATTAAAATGCAGTAAAACCCTTATGGATTGTTCCTGCATCGTCCGTTTTCCCGCCACGATCGCTATATTTGAAACGTTTTTGCAAAAGTTCCATTTACACAATGTTGAAAATTCCCGCAACCACTGTTCCTCAATCGATCGTTTTCCTCACCGTATCGTTCAAAATGTTGTGTTTCTCAATGTTAAATTTATCCTAATGCATCATTTTCGCCTTTTACGAACACCGACCAGCGACCGACGAAGAAGCACCATTTCCTTCCAGCGAGCGCGATCTTTTGTGAAGCTGTGTGTCAGGTTCACTTCCCCAACCCACCCCGCCAGCTGGCAGCTGCCGCCTACGAGACCGATTACCCCTCCCCTCTCCTCGCACTCGCGCTGCCAGTAGCACGGCTCTCACTCTCCTCTCTCGGCCGACCGGCCTGCCAACTCAGACACAGTGACACTTCACATTCTCTCTCAGCAGTGCCGTGTTTTTCTTACGCGATAATAATTGCAACTTGCAAGATCATTGTTTTTAATCAATGATAATGTCAATACAACACTTGTTAAACTGAAGCTGGCTACTCAAAACTGCAGTCCATTTTGTCACCACAATAAAATGATCACATGGCATAGATAGATACATGGGCTTGAAAATGAATTCATATGCTCATCATTCAATCTCGTCGGGAAAAGAGGCCAGTAGTGGAGTGGGTAGGCCCTAGTACTTGAATACTACAATCGTATGGGTGGGAGGGGGGGGGGGGGCGAACGGAGAGCAACTCGAAAGGGACTGCATTACCCATGCGGTCGGCGGCACGTGTTGAGCTGTCAAAGCGGGCGGCACTCGGACTAGTAAATAACAACATGACAGGGCAGAGTCAGTTCTCTTTATCGCGCCCGCGCGGTAAATACAAAGAAAGAAATTTCACATTACATCGTCAATAAATTATCCGGTTATTGTTCATGTAACCGTAACCGGTTACAAAAATTAACCGGTCCTTAACCGGTTAACGATTAATCGTCGTCATCATTAGTTACTTGTATTGTTTTTTATTATACATTTATTTGCTTTTTAAGCAGAAGTTTGTGGGCAAACCAGCTTTTTGATTTAAAACATCTGGAAACTGGAGTGCGACCTACCACCAAGTAAATACGCCCACCTTATTCATATTTCCAGGGTATTATCCAGAGATATATGTACTACCTACCTGATATATTCCTCATGTTGTGCGACAAGAGAGGGGTGAGGGTGCGGAAAGCGTTCTCGCTCCATGAGCATCTGCCTCTGTAACTGCTCGTGCGCAGCCAGCTGATGAGAGAGCTGGTCTGAGAAGGGAGGACCCCGGAGTAGTTCCGACGGGTGATGAAGTGACATCGCCTCGCGACCAGCTGCTAGCAGACTGGGACGTGGGTAGCCCGATGCTGCAGATGCTACAACAAATGAGAGACATGAGCTGCACCGTCGTCAATACAAGTGCTCATTGATGAACTATTAGTTGGGTGTCATAAAACCGAAATAACACTGCTAAATGCTCATTATATCATAAAACACCGCCAAATCGTAATAACACCAAATTTACCCTAATTTTCTAAATAACCTATAGGTACCAAGCGTTCATACAACTAGCGCCGTGAGTGGACACATCTGGAACAAATTGTGTGAAGATTTGGGAATCACTGATCCTTTCCCATGTTATTTGTACATTTTCTAAACTGCCGTTAATAATCGTACTAGTTGCAATGGATATTGAAAATCATGTAAAAACATCAATTTGTTCTGTATTGTCGGCTGTACTAATCTAGTACATAGCCAATACAGGACATTATGTCATATTTTATACCTTTACTAGGCCTGGATTCTAAAACTTAAGCCAGATTTGAATAGTACCTTTTCGTTGGTAATCGATACAGTTGTGGTGGGTCAAGATCGTAACTCGTAAGGAAAGCGATTATTTTGTTTGCCAAAATTTGTTTATGTTTGACTTTGATTAGAGAAAATGTCATGAGAAAGGACTAGCTTAGGTATTAACACGACTAGATTATTCACTTTCTCAAACTAATAACAATAGTACCTATGCTTTAAAAAATCTACCTATAGTAAGAGCCTACCCCTAAGAGACCTGTTCATTTCCTTTTTATGTAAAATTATACCATTTAAAATCCATTTCTCCCCGATAATAATACACACTTCTATTTGCATTCTGTAATTTTGAAGATGGACATTTAACTAATTCATTTAAGAACAAAGAACTTAAAAGCTTCCGGAATTTATATCTCTGTTTTTGTATGATTCACATGGTAGTGCAGTCGGCCAAATGTGAACAAATGAATCGCAGTCAAGTCAAGTGTCCATCTTTTTAAATTACAAAATGCAAATAGGCCTATAAGTGAGTATTATTTTCAATCGGGGAGAAATGGATTTTAAACTTTGTGTAATTTCACGTAAAAAGGAAACGCACAGTTGGTTTTTCAATCTCTAAATGATGTAATTTGTCGACAATATTACATTTTAGGCAATAAAATAGATATTTTAAAAAATCACGAATTTTGTTATCACCATTTTTCACTATACCAATAAAGTGAAGTGTGCTAGAACTAGACATTATTCCTAACATCTCTGATAAAAGCAGATGAATGTTCAGCTTACCGAGTCTTTCCAATCGTTCTCTCTCCAACTGACTTAGTGCCGCCTGGCCAGGCCCGCCTGGGGACTGGTAGAGGCTGTATTGATGAAGAGCTGCAGCCCCTTGGGGGTGTCCCGCACCAAGGCCAAATCTGGAACATGAGTCGTATTGAGTCACACCCAGTAACAATCAGACTTGACCACTGTATAGTAGGGTGGGTCGAAAAAAATGTTTTTTTTTATTTTTTTGAACGCTTTAGTGCGGAAAAGTTGCCTTTTGTAATTAGAAGAAAAACGGCATCAAAAAAATTAAAATCGGTTAACATCTTCCATTCGCGCATCGTACTTAAAAGTTAGTAAAAAAATTTAAAAAATCGCGACGTTTTTGTATTTTTTTTTGGAACGCTTTAGTGCGGAAAAGTTTCCTATAGGGAACCTAAGTGGGCGTTGTCTGGTTCTCTCCGGTCAGCGTGGTATAGGCGATTAACCCGTGCTAAATGTTTCGTAAGCGATAGCGCCAGAACCCGACCACGGACCGGAATTATATTCATACTGTAAGAAACTATAATCTTTCCTCTTTGCGTGGATATACATAACTCTGCTCTATCACAAATATTAATGACATTTGTTTTGAGTTGAAGTGATTTCTACATTTACACTGTTGCCAAACCTTCCAAACTGCTCATGAAAAAGCACGTAAAAACATTTTGTCCGTGGCATCAGCATAACATTTGGTATCCGACTTGCTTTGTGGCTACTGTGAGGTCACTGGGTTGTACTAGATTATACATTACTAATAAAATATCTTTTAATGTGCCAACAAAATCTTGAATGAAAAGTACATTTAGCAACCATGGACAGGCGCGTGGTATGCGAGGATGCCACAGCTGCCCACAACGTGGCTGCGTCTCGCTTAGGTTGCCGCTCAGTCAGAGTACATTTGCGACAGCGCGCAAACATGGGTCCATTAATCTCATAATAGTTTGAATTTAGGAAGCGTCATCGAGCAAAGTAGAATGCCATCATCTTCTTCACAAAATTATGCATCTTGTGATGTTATTGGTTTAGATTTCTTTTACGCGAGTCAAAAGATACGGCGAGTTACATTTTCGTACCATGCTAATTCTTATGGGCGCTGAGACCAGAGAGAACCAATTTCCTTCCCGCCTTCAAAACTTAGGTTCCCTATTGTAATAAGAAGAAAAACGGGATAAAATAATTTAAAATGGGATAGCATCTTCCGTTCGCGCATCGGACTTTAAAGTTAATGAAAAATTGCAAAAATCGCGCCTTTATTGAAGATTTTTTAAGTATGGTAAAACTGTTAAAATAAACACGATTTAGTTTTTATGCTTGTTTTATGGTTTAAATAACCTAAATAAATTAAATTCTGATCAATAATCTAATTTTTTCCGCTCGCACAACGTCTTAGAAAAAACAGAAATATACAAATTTGTCGCTATTTCCACTGTGCAACACTTAGTTCGTTTTGCTAGAACAAAACGACCCAGAACTCAACACGTGGAGGTGGTTGCACGTCGAGTTCCACCCACACCCTACCCAACCAACCATCCAATTGTTGGGTGTGAAATTTACATTATATTTACAACTATTCACAACGATTTTCCATAGAGTAGGATCTTTGGCTTACTGTGTACATATTTACGTTTTTTTTTTTTTTACGTTTTTGTGGAGAAATGAGGCATGTCCGATCTCGACTTCAGTGTTGCTCGGATATAGCCATCTCTGGCTTCATGACCACATACTTTACTCGAGGCCCCTGTCACAAGTTTGACACACCTCTCCACAGCCTGGGTGTGACAGGGAAACTTTTGTATATCTCTGATGGGCTTAGTGTCAGAATTGATGAGTGATTTAATATCATCTTCACTGAGGTCCCGCAGCATTGGGGGAGAATACAACACACAAGAATTCCAAGTAATTATTTCAGTGTAATCGGAAGCTTGAAAGTTTATCTTCGGTGGTACGAAATTTCTAACAATCTTCTTCTTCGGGACGGTTTGTCATCCTTCTGTAACCAAGCTCCCGAATATGTTCTTTGTCATCGACAAGCAAACTGCAGGGCCTAAATCTTTTGGTGGGCCAATCGGGCAGCAGCTCACTTGCTGTGAAAATCTCCTTGTGGTCGATTATGAACCCATAGATTGTTCGATTCCTGATATAGACAGGAATTTGTTGAGCAAAGACCAACAGTATTTGTTGGACATTTCAAGAGCAATCACCTTGGGACATTGTCCAGAAGACTTGGCAAATCGGGACCCTGGTCCTATGTCCCATTCCAGATGGCTAACTGCGGCCAACCGAGTCATTACGTTGTGTAAAAGTTCATCAGATCCATCCGGAAACTTAAAAGAAATAGTTGGCTTCATCTTAAAATCTTACATGCCTGTGTGGTTTGCCATAAAAAAGAGCAAATATTTTACTGACGGAAAAAAACATGTCTTTCAAGCAATCCAAACATCACGGTATTTTTCGATTCAGTAATAGAACGAAATGCGTTCTTTGCGCACCCAGAGAATCTTCTGTTGGCAATGCTTGTCGATGATAGAGAACATATTCGGGAGCTTGGTTACAGAAGGATGACAAACCGTCCCGAAGAAGAAGATTGTTAGAAATTTCGTACCACCGAAGATAAACTTTCAAGCTTCCGATTACACTGAAATAATTAATTGGAATTCTTGTGTGTTGTATTCTCCCCCAATGCTGCGGGACCTCAGTGAAGATGATATTAAATCACTCATAAATTCTGACACTAAGCCCATCAGAGATATACAAAAGTTTCCCTGTCACACCCAGGCTGTGGAGAGGTGTGTCAAACTTGTGACAGGGGCCTCGAGTAAAGTATGTGGTCATGAAGCCAGAGATGGCTATATCCGAGCAACACTGAAGTCGAGATCGGACATGCCTCATTTCTCCACAAAATCAGACTTCAAATGTGTAAAAAATATAAAAAAGGAAAAGGAAAAGTAAATACACAGTAAGCCAAAGATCCTACCTATGGAAAATCGTTGTAAATAGTTGTAAATATAATGTAAATTTCACACCCAACAATTGGATGGTTGGTTGGGTAGGGTGTGGGTGGAACGTGCAACCACCTCCACGTGGTGAGTTCTGGGTCGTTTTGTTCTAGCAAAACGAGCCAAGTGTTGCACAGTGGAAATTGCGACAAATTTGTATATTTCTGTTTTTTCTAAGACGTTGTGCGAGCGGAAAAAATTAGATTATTGATCAGAATTTAATTTATTTAGGTTATTTAAACCATAAAACAAGCATAAAAAACTCAAGCTTGTTCATTTTTAAAGTTTTACCATACTTAAAAAATCTACAAAAAGGCGTGATTTTTGCAATTTTTCATTTACTTTAAGTACGATGCGCGAACGGAGGATGCTAACCTATTTTAATATTTTTAATGTCGTTTTTCTTCTTATTAGAATAGCTTTAGCTTTTCCGCACTAAAGCGTTAATTTACTTACAAAAAAAAAATACAAAAAAGTCGCGATTTTTGAAATTTTTCATTAACTTAAAGTACGATGCGCGAACGGAAGATGTTAACCGATTTTAATATTTTTAATGCCGTTTTTCTTCTTATTAGAATAGGCAACTTTGCCGCACTAAAGCGTTCCGAAAAAAAAACAAAACATTTTTTTCGACCCACCCTACTGTATAGTTCCAAATATAGTGCAAGGTTTTGTCCCAACAAAATTCCCACAAAATTTGCATTATATTCCTGGTCTAAGCACTTCCAATATTTAGTAGACCTATGCTTGGATCTCGTGTGCTGCTAAATCTCGAAGAGTTCCAACAGTGATTAGAGTGGAACAATGTTTGCACCCGGGAAAACTTGTTTCCAATCATGATGACCACAGTGAGATACTAGTAGGCCTATTACTAGTAGAGTCAAGAAAATTTAGTTTCAACTATGCATGGTACAAATGTAGGTTTTACGTGTTGTAGATTTTAGAGCTTATTATTCCAAATTTTAATAGGTTTTAGATATATCTGAGCAGTTATCATTTTAATTTCTCCTAATGAGTAATGACAATCCACTAATTTACACTAAAAATTTCAGTTTTGCTAGCTTGTATAAGAATGCGACAATAATTGCTATTTTTTCCTTTCAATAGCCAATTTTGTCTTGTTATTAAACTAATTTCTTTAAAATTTGAATTTTTGATAAGGTATTTATTGGTTTATTTGCCCAACTTTTGTACATTGTTTCAATGAAACTAAAAGACACAAATTAATGCTAAAAAAATAAAATGTTAGTTGTTTTTATGAAGCTCTAATTCATAGTAATGACAGCGCTTCATGACGAAGCACACTAAAGAGTAAAGAGGCTGTCAAATAATTACTTCTCATTGAAAGTACTTCAATGGAATAATCTCTAATCTTAGTCAGGGTTTTTAATAGGAAATATTAGTGTATGGAATATGGATGCAAACAAATCAATAAAGGCAGGTGCATTCTATGATTTTAGAGATTTACGCATTTTTTTTTAAATAAAGCAGTTAAGAGAAACCTTAGGTTAAAGGCTACCACCAATATTAAAACCAAACAAAATTACGTTTTTAGTAATATCTCGAGAACGGTGCATTGCAGACAGCTGCAGTCAAACCCGCCAATAACGTTCCTTTTGGTTACGTTTTCTTGCCATTTAAGTCGAAAAATATAGGACTTAAAAATACATCCATAAGTGTAATGTTAAAATTACACGCGAGAAACGTTCCCGTACGTTACGTTTTCCCGCCGATTTAATGTCTTGCTCGCCCGTGAGATACGTTTCCATTAATTTCTAGCACGGGAGATTGTTCCCGATCCACATTTGATTGAAGCGAAGTCGCAAAATACATCGTTCGTACCAGCCTTGCCTTGTCATCATGTGCGCATGCGCTGGTCGTGCAAGGTCGGAAGGAGTGGGCGGAGTTAAAGCTGCATTACTGTTCGAGCGTTTCATGCGGTGCAGTTGTCGCGGCAGCCAATAAACACAGTTAACACATTGACGCGCCTTCTCGCCTGAAACGCCGAGCAGTAAATGCACTTTTACGTAACGTGTCGTCTTGAGTGGAGCGTAATATTGTGACAAAAGTGATAGCTCTGGTGTTATGTTTCGGCCTAGGCCAAGTGTTTCGACAACATGGCATCAAACAATTGAATTTGATCGCCGTATTGATGTCAATTTCATCTCGTATGCTTTATCTACCCCTCCTCTTCCTCTTGTTATGCTCCCGACTGTCTTCTTCGAGATTGTTGTGCGTGCTCGAGACCCCGCCACAGCGCCGACACAATTGTCTGGTGATTGTTGTGTTCACGCAGGACGCCCATTGCACTGTAAGGTCCACGCCAAGGGTCCCTTGCCCTTTTAAATTAATATTTTTAATACGTTTTCCCGCCAAAAACGTTTAATACTAGAGCCTACTTCGAAAACTTTTCGGCGGGTTTGACTGTATGTGGTTTTGTAACAACAATATAATGCAAGCAGAAATATTCAAATATAATAATCGGTGTGGTTTCTATTTCAGATATGGATTTAATTTAATTAATTAAATACCAAATAAAAAACTTGATTACCATGCAACTGCAAATATCGGTGAAAAGTCTAAAAACATTAATTTAATTGATCTATCAAACTATGAAAATGTCTAAGTGTGATGTTTATATTTGTAACCATCATAATTCATAACCTAAAAGTTGCCAAGGGCCTAGGCCTATGCACAGACGAGAATAAATGAGCCAGAAACGACCGTGGTTGCTTAAATTAAGATTGCATAAAAATTTAAAATGTTATTTGTTTACAAAAAATCAGTTTTAAACATTAAAATCATAATTTCTGACCTGGTCCCCCCGCCCTACGCCCTATACTATGAGTGTTGCATCACGATTTTGACCTAGGCCTAGCCTAGGCACATGTGTTGTGTACAATAATAACATTGCAGAACTTGTTAATAACATTTTAATCATATCCTAATTCTATTTTTCCCGTTTTAAGATCACATAATCCATACTTCAAAACAAAAATGAAAGAAAACAATTTTGTAGGCTCCACTCTCCATTGTACAAACTGGGAGTAACCAACTCTTCAGTAGCAGTTCCTACGATGTCTGGGACACGGCTAGCTTCGCCCCCTATCAAAAGTCGAATCGATTATCGCCCCACCCTCAATGTTTCCAATCGAAATTAGCCCACGCAGATTCAAATATACGAAAATATTAAATAAACAAGCATAGAAAACGTAATTAACGAGACATCCGTAAATAACTAAATAATATTGAAAATCAGTTGATCCGTACCGTCGTTGATCTGTTGTGCACCCTAAATATCCGCAAAAACTGATCAAATCCGTTGAAACGGAAGCCCTGGGCTATGGTCCTCACAAAACCACATAGCTATATTAATTTAGTGCGCCCAGACATACAAATACCCCATCCATAGCTTTACACTCAACTTTCCTTCACATTCCTGACACTTGTATGTATGAACATGAATATAATTGAAAATAATGCAATTCAAGACAAAAATAAGTACCTATAATGTATAGAAATAGAAGGGAAGATATTATGAAATGTATATTTTTATGTATAATTTTATAAGTTAACAATGTATGTATTATTCTTAACCATAGGCTAGGCCAGGGTTGCCACCAAGAAAAAATAAAAATCCTGTTTGAGCAGATCAAAAATCCTTAGAAATCCTTAAATGAAACACCCAAATCCTTAAAAATCCTTAAAATGCCTAAATGTACCAATTTCAATACGATATCGATATATCATAATGTAATTGTTGTAAAAAATTGAATATATAATTTTTTTATAGAGTAGGTAGGCCTATTTTTAATAAATAAATTTTTAAAAAATGTATAAAGAGTCTACCCACTCAGTTATATAACTGATTTTCAGTGGGACACAGTAAATCAAAGCGACCAAGCCAACCTGTAGGCCCCGAATCAATCGGGAAAAAAAATGATTCGAGGCCAAATAGGGTTGATGGAATGATAAGGTATCACCATAAATGCCTATTTTTACGATCTCACAACCGCGTGTTATGACCCGGCACCTCCACCATATGCACCAGCCAGGTTAATTTAATTTAGACTACCTACCCGGCACCTCCACCAAAATTCCGAAATTTTACATTTTTGGTGTAAATTTTGATATTTATACATCGAAAAGATTCCCACTTATCAATATCGCATTGAAATATAGATTTTTTGACCAGCCCTAGTTAAAAACGGCGTAAAAAGTTTTTTTTTTTTTTTAAAAAGGAAAAAAAAAAAATTTTTTTTTTTTTTTTTTTTTTAAATCCGTAAATTGGACTAAAAATCCGTGTATCCGTTTTGCACCCTCAAAATCCGTTAAAACGGATAAAATCCGTAAAAACGGCAACCCTGGCCGCTAGGCTATTCACTTTCTCCATTAAGAGTTATACTTGTGCAATGTACCAGTCAAGATGAATAAAAAAAATATGAAATTATGAAATTATGAGTATATGCAAACAGTTTTGTGATATTTTGCAACATTCTTGAGATATCACTACAAACGTAATTTCACGTGGTTTTAATATTGGTGGTAGTCTTTACCCTCAACCGTTGTCATCAATATTTAGAACGCATGAAATCAAATTGAAAAGAGGTGATATCCATACATACCTCCTATGTATTTCCAGCCAATGAGGATCAATGGGATTAGCCATGCGTGGTCCACCTGCACTCTTCATCATCTCATCTTTAAGTCTATCATTGAGCTCTCTCTCTCGCAGTTCCCTCTCTCGCTTCTCTCTCTCAAGATGCTCCATCTCGAGGCGTTCCCGAGCCCCTGGACCGTACATACTGCATGCGTAGTGCATCATGGGATCCATGCACTGCGGTGGTAGGCCTGGAGACAGACACAAAGCTCACACATTTGGTTTTATAGAACTCTCCTACAATTGAGTTAAAAAAGAGAAAATTACTAGAGCTGTGCGAGTTCAGGTCATGTTCGAGTCGAGTTTGACTTGGGATTCGCATCATAACGATAACAAATTTATCACAGAATAACATCCACCAATACCATATACCTAGTGGTGAGTATGGATGACACGGAGTAAACTTTGTAGAGTCAAGTAAGAGTGGAGCAATAAAAGCAACATATTAATAAAACGTTTTGTTCTTGCTATTGTAAATATTTACCCCTCCTTGATAATTTTTTGGTAGTGGTTTTTACATATAAGTATGTCACAGATGTAGCCCACTTATGCTAAATTGTGACTAAAAAGCAAAGAAATCATAAGATAGACTTCTGCAATTCTTTCATTTTCATACAGCACAGACTTTCAAAGGAATAGACTTCTTGAAATTGAAGTCAACTAAAGAAGGAGGGGTTAAGGGGAATCCCTAGACTCGACTCATATTGGCTAACTAAGAATATATGTGTACACACACAAAGTATATCTCGTTTTAGGCCTACAGACGTGTTTTTTTCACAGTGGCGGAAAATTTTGGGCAATTTTGGACATGTTTTGTTGAATTTTATTGTTAAAAATGGGAATCAAACCAGCTCAGAGATCATTTGGTTTAGAACCTAGATTTTTTTTATCAACAACTATGTACGTTTTTAGCAGCGTTTGAAGGTAACTTTATTCAAATATCTCTGTAACTTGTTTTCATATGAATTTTTGAATTTTGGTGAAAATTTCACAACAAATAACACAAAGTGTTTTAATTGTTTTTCACTTGAATTTCGTGAGGCATACCAGATTGGGCTACTTCATTTGCTTCATTGAACGTTTCTTAAGGTATCGGAAGTCATTTGACGGTCCTACGATAAAAACTCGTTGAGTGTGACTGATTCCCCCAAGACGCTGCAAGAACAGGCGACTCAGCTCCAGATTCCGGCCGTCATCTGTCGCTGTGTAGCGGCAGCCAAGGCTAACTGAGCGGGTCGCGAGGTTGCCACGCCATGCGCTCGACTCTGTTATAACACGGGAATACACACATCGGTCGGGAGCGGACTGGACGTGTGACTGTCTAGTTTTTACGAGTACGTTGCGGTGAATGAATCTAGTATTGTATGTGTTCTAATTTTAGTCGATGGTAGAAAAAACGTGTTTATAATACTAGCGCGATTTTGTGTTTAGTGAAACATAGTCAATAGTACAATACGTAGATCTAAGATACTAGTTACTGTCAGTGTCACACAATTGGCAGATACAAACAAAACCGCAATAGACCTAGAAAACGCTGTAAAAGGGCAAAAGTAGTAGTGTCACACGAAAATTGCCGTCCATAAACAACTTTCTTTACCCACGTAAATATAAATCAATGCAAGTTTATATCATTCAAATAATATACTATGAATACTTCCAATACCGATATGCCTACTTAGATCGACATTAAAAAGTGCATTTTCCTGGGAGCCTGACTTGGAATCTGAGTCAGGTCCGTCAGGACTCAGGAGTAATTCGTTTTGAAACCACACTCACTCATTGCGAGTATTTTTTATTGCTAGTAGTAATTATTATTGCGACAAACTTATTCCACAACAAGCAAAATAAATAGCAATCTAGTGAATATTTTATTTATTTTCTACAATTTAGAAATAAAAAAAGTCCGCCCCGACCGGGATTTGAACCTATACTACGGGAGTTTTTCCCGACTAACCAAATCGAGAAATAGTGAATATTTGTCTGCTAGTCTCGATAGAACAGTTGGCAAGAGTATCGGTATGTTGAGCCGGAGGTTCTGGGTTCGAGACCCGGCCGAGGTAAGTTATTACAATTGCCATGTGTCAAAAATTATAATAGGTTTCTAATAGTAAATTCCAAATAATATTATTTTATTAAGAAAAGAGTTACTATAATTCTAATGCAAGGGGAGAAATTCATGTGTTCTATATTGTTTTATAATTAATTTCGTATCTATAACTATTTATAATGGAAATAACTTTCCACCGCGGCTGATCCAGCATAATAATATTATCACATCGCACGTGGCAGCCTACCAGCCACTGCTGTATGCTAAGATAAGAGTGGCACTAGAGAACGGTTGAGTGTGCACTATTAGACACCAGACGCATACATGCAGGCTATGTATGAAACCACCCAAATATTCGTATATGCATTATTGATCCTTTCTATGGAATGTGTTATGAGAATGAGAATGTGAAAAATCTTGTATCGCTTGTGGATCTGGAAACTGGACTTCAGTACCGGTAATTAGTGAGAAGTGGGGGGGGGGGGGGGGGGGAGCTGGGATGCGATAAAGATAATCTCTTTCTAGCCGTCCGCGGCAGCTAATCGGTTTTGGCGCAGGTCCAAAGCGTATGACATTGTTAGTCGGAGGACGCGGGTTCGAATCCCACATGGCCTTCACGGTATTTGTCCTTCAACCTCATTTATTACCACTTATCGTCTCAATAGAAGTAGTGTAATAATAGGCAGCTAAAAGAGAATGTATTATAATTCTCTATACCAACAATGTCTTATTATAAACGGGGCCTTAATTATTTCGGAATCAAGTTAACACATTATGAAGTGAGAAATAACAAACGAATTGTTTAACTATCCTTGCCAAAAATAAAAATAGTTTAGCCCTAATGTATAGGTTCTTACAGCAGTGATTCCAGTCATGACATTGCTGAAATCTCCAGTGATAAGTTTTCCGATATACCTATCGCTCCAGACCTGTTGTTACCATGTTTCCAAAATTGAAGGAATTTTACTTGGAGTGTGCACGAGCTTCCGGAAATTGTAGGTCCTAGGGAAACTCCAAATATGCGAGTACGGGACCCGCCCCACATCCAGGAAGCACAAAGAACTAAAGCTGAGAGTGCTGCGAAAAAAACTTCAAAAAATTAGCCTAATGTCTGTTAATGTTACCACGCGCCGTTTTGGAACTTACACTATTTTGTTTTTTCGTTTAAAAAAAACATACGCTCATCCAACAACGCGCCTGAAAAAGCGTTTGCGAAGCTAGTATAAATATCAGCAGTTGACACAGATGCTAGTTGAAGTTCTGCATTATTGAAGCTGGTTCTGGTGGTAATTATTACATTAGTTGTGGGTCGTTCTTTGGACTACAGTGACCAGGCATTACAACATATTGGTAAAAAATATACTAAAAATAATTTGTTACCAACAAGGTGATTTGCTATTATGTTTCCAAACACTCGCTAATCTTTTTACTCAATGCACCAACTGCAAAGATATAAATAGTTATAAAAGTTATAAAAAACAGATGAAAATTAACATGGACTCGCAACACCAAAAGCGGCTATATTCATAATCATGAATCATGATCGCATCTTCTTCAGTTGCTATTTCATACAATAAAAGGATAAAAGGTGTTTATTTTCACTTTGAGTTCGAATTATTTATTATATTTCAAACAGACTTTAAATATATCGTTCTGGAAATATCCTAAACCTATCCTAAATTGAACCCATTATCTCGAAAAACAAACTTGATGCCCGCGGAACGTAGTATAGTAGCTATTCGCATAGCTGTACTTGGTGTGCGTGGACCCTCTTCAGGTGACCGACTAGGATATTTGGATGTTAGATAAGCGAATGTAAAAGTGCTGTTTTGAAGAGGCCTCGACCAAGAAAACTGCCCTGAGACTGAGGAAAAATGTTAAGACATGATTGCTTGTGGCGGGATTCGAACCCATGACCATCCGAAACAGAATTTAACAAGCTACGCATTTTTATTTTATACCTGTCATACCTGTCTGTAAAAACAAACATGGAACGTGGAAATTATCTAAACACAGTAATTTGTAAGAAACGTGGTTCTTGATGACTTGGTAGAGAAAGATGAATTCGATTTCAACGGTAAGTTATTGCATATTTCTGTGTTGACACTCAAGTGTGCGCATGGGGGGCATTAATTTTGACTGGGTGTCGATATGTCGGGAAAACCTGGAAATAATCAACAAATAAACTAAACTGAAAAATAAATGAATGTAGGCCTAAGTGATGATTGATGAATGAATGAATGAATGAATGAATGAATGAATGAAGGAAGGAATGATATTTTTTTTCATGTGCCCCTCCTCCTCTCCCCCCCCCCCCCCCCTATGAGTGCGCATGGTGGGCATTCATTTTGACTGGGTGTCGATATGTCGGGAAAACCTCGAAATAAATAAAACTGAAAAATGAATGAATGTAAATGATGAAGGAAGGAAGGAAGATATTTTGTCTTCATGTGCCCCCCCCCCCCCCCCATGAAAACGCATGGGGGACATTAACTTTGACTGGGTGTCGATAAATCGGGAAAACCTAGAAATAATCAACGAAATAAATTAACTGAAAAATGAATGAATGTGAATGTGAAGAAAGGAAGATATTTAGTTTTCATGTGCCCCGCTCCCCCCATTGATACAACTATGCGCACGCCACGTCACCCACTGCAATGTGGTAAGCGCGTCGTGTTCAAAGAGTTAGTCTATGTAGCCGTAGAGATTGCAACATCGCCTAGCTCCCGGGCCGCGTGCTGCAGTGAAGTAACTGAGGGTCAAATAGACACCACCGACCTTCGACGTGCGGGTCCTCTCTAGCCTACGGCTCATGCTCGACTGGCCCGTCTCGTTTCAAGGCTCGAGTTTTGTCGCCGCGGAGAGATGGAGGGGGGGTGACGTAATAGCGTTCATAATGAAATAGTGAATTCTGAAGCTGTTTGGTATTATGACCGAAAATAGGCTTCTAGGGATTCCCCTTAAGGAAACGGATATCCCCATCATCGAGTGAGAATTACCAAGAGCTGCCGAACGCTGCATGTGCCCAGGCGAGAAGCCTGCATGTGGCCTGGCATACTCAGAGAGCTGTCTCAACGCAGGTGTGTCAGGATACCCTTGTCGTGAAGTGAAACGATCGTACGGCGAAGTGATGGTCTCGATGGGGCCCCTCGACGGAGGCTTTGCAGCCTCGGGCTTCTCTGGGGCTGTTATCTTGCGCTGTACAGGATAAACTTAACTATAAGGGGTGCACTTTGTTGCAGACCAGCAAAGGGTTAAATATAAAGTGCCTGCTTAGAGGCATTTAGTTATTCAAAAATTTAAATATCAATTATCAACAGGTTTTATAAAATAGCTTGGTAGGCTAAGCAATGAAGTGTTTCCAGTAGTACCAGCAATTTCTACTCAATTCAATTGTTTGATTATATAATTACAGTAGGCCTATATTTAAACACCCTCCACCCAGCCTTAGATACTTTGAATTGAAAGTTATATTTCAACAAAATGATTGTAGTAAAATGATATTAATATAACAAAGCATGTTTTTATTATGTTTATTGTTTAAGCTTGCTTTTGAGCTAAAATGGACAATTTCCCCAAACTCTACTCTATGACCTCCAGCCAGCATCTTCTTACCGCTTGGGCGGCGGCCTTCTCTCTCTCCTCCCTCTCCCGCTCTGCCTGCTTCCTGAGGCGCTCTTCCCTCTTCCGAGCCAGCTTCGAGTCGGGCACAGGTTTGAAGGTCAGGTCAGTGCGAGTACACGAGTTGAAATCACCTCGGTTCCAGTGACGGAGAAAGCTGCACCACATAAGACAATACTTCACTACAAGAACAGCTAATAAGTAATAATAACTAATAAGTACCAGCAATAAGCCTTTCTTCTAGGGATGGGGAAACATTTTGCATTTCACATAGGGATGCACGGATTCCACTTTTTTACCGATGCCAATGCCTGATTTTACCGATGCCGATACCGATTCCCACCGATTCTTTTGAAATGCATATACCTCTACTAAACAATCGGTGCATTTTTTGCATCCAATTTCAATATGCCATTTACTTTATGTTGAAATTAGGCTACATGGGCCTCAACCTACTAAAATCCAAAATAGCACACAGGTAGGAGAAGTGTAAATTTTAGATTTATTCTTAATACCGGTACCTACAATTGCAGAGATCATTACTTTTCTTGTTTTAAAAGATAGGCCTACTTTCATGGCATAAAGATTCATGTGCCACTAGGCCTAGGTTATTTATGATTGTGAGGGATAAGCATGCAGGCCTAGGCCCTAAGCCACAGTTTTTGAATATTTTTGGAAATGTGACAGTATAATATGTAGGCCCTCCCTACTTACTATAAAATAACCTGAATAAGTATAGGGCCTAGGCATTAGGCTCCAGAACTAGGCCTAGGGTTATTTCAAGATTAAATTAGCAGTTCTGCCCTAGGCTGGGCCTAGAACAAAGATCATAGGCCTAGGGGCTCCTAGGCCAGGTTAGATTTTAATAAACTTACTGTGAGGTTAGTTGGGAAGAGTGATATATCCTCATATGCTTCAAAATGTTTAGATAAGTTAAGATTTATTTACAGGACACAGTAATACATGTAAGTAAAACAAAGACAATCAAAAAGATTCTGTAGGCCTAGGCAGTTCCCGCCTCCTTTGGAAAGTTGAACCTTACAATCGCTTTCGAAACATTGCCTTCTTTCAGTTAACAGCGTTTCCACACTAAACTTGATCTTTTTGACTTTCCTTCGATATTGATTGAAAGTAAATTTACGTAAATGTACGTAGTAGATTTAACTCAAATCAACAAGTGGTGTCGTATGTCGCGATGTTTTGTTTACAAAACAAGTGCACAAAACGCGTTCAGAAATAATCTGTAAATCTCGTTCGCTTGGGAGCTTTCCCTTATCGTTCCGTTCCGTCCCGCTCCGATGCTCCGCTCAGAGCGCTCCGCTACGCCCGCTATCTTACAGCTTCTTACTGCACTAAATACGACGCGTCGATAAGGAAGTTGTACTGTAGGCGGTCGTTTGAAAACTGTGGGAATTTTTTAATCGTAGCATCGGCATATTATGACGCGAGAATCGGCATCGGCGATTCTAGCGATTCTCTGAATATCGCCGATTCTTAGGAATTGGCATCGGCATCGGTGCATCCCTAATTTCACACATTTGTATCGATATACAATTATTGTCCGCATCCTTACTTACATCCTTGTGAAAGGTTAAAGAAAGCAACGGCACAGGTAATGTCACATAGCTAAGTAATTTACACGATATTTGTTTGTTTCAAACAAGCAGTGCATACTTACATTGCTGACTGACTTCTGTGGCATTCTGTGTCTTCGATCTTCGGCTCTGGACTAGGGCCTCGAGGGATGTGTTGAGGACTAGGCAACTCCTCCTCTTCTATTATCATCGGAGATTCAATCTATGTAAACACAACATGAAAATAGATAGTAATGGGCAAAAGATAACCATAGATCTACCATATTGGAAAATGTTTTGATTATCAATAATGATTTTATTTAAGTATAGAAAGACACATGCCAATATTCAGCAATGAAGCCCGCTGAGCTAGTAAGTAAGAGCAGTCAGCTAATGTATTCTCAAGTTCTAAGCCGTGCATAGTTTGCTTGCAAACCAAGTCAGCAGAGAAAATCTGTGCCAACTTCGCATACCTTGACGCTGAATATTGGGACAAGCCTTAAATTTTTTTTTCATGTTTCGACAATATTAAAAAATAAAAATAATTGAAAATCAATCTCAAAATAGGTCTAGAACTGTAGTATGTAGGTTTGTGAGAGGTTTATGTGAAGCAGTATGTAGCTTTTCGCACCAAACACTAAAACAGTTTTTATTTTTAGGCATCTTTACCAAATCATGTTTAGGTAGGGGCCTAGGCTAATTGTGTAATAAAAGTTTATGCACAGTAATAAAGTAGGCCTAATAAAGTAAAGTAAGTAAGTCTATGTTAAAAAAATTTGAAAATCATAAAGCTTGCTGATATTTTTTGCAACCATGATCACCCGAGGGTAGAGCATATTATTGAGGCCCTATAGATCCATAGCATATAGGATCCATAGCATATATCTTACCTCTTCTGGTTTGTTGGTCTCATCGATTCCATGATGAGGGACTCGTGAGTGGTGATGAGTGGAGGGTGGCAATGAGGGGTGACTCAACATCGTAGGGGTAAGAGGTCCCTGGTTGTGCTGCTGCATATTAGCAGCAGCCTGTGCATGGGCCCTGTATCAACAACTTGATTAGCTTTACATGGAATATATAGTGGGCTTATGTTCTATAGTAGGTTACAAGGAAACTTGACAAAATCTACTAATTCCAAGGCTCTGGATTTATGAGATAAGTCCAACATTTAAGGGGGGATCCATGGACCCAATTAAAATTTTCCTAAATATTAGTTTAGCGAAACATCGGACATAGTTTATCAATTATGATCATCTGACATTGCCAAAACTATTTTTGATTTATTTTTCGGTTGAGCGGTACGCCCAATATAGACGATTATAGTGAAATATTTTACGTATACACGGCACAGCTTTCTGCTCATAACTTTTGTGTTAGAAGGCTCATTTTTGTTTCTATTTGTAACACATACTCCTGGTTATAAACTCTATATGTTGGAATCTGTTTCCCGTTATTATTATTAATATAAAAAAGATATTAACGGGAAACAAATTCCAACATATAGAGTTTATAACCATGAGTATGTGTTACAAAAAGAAACAAAAATAAGCCTTCTAACACAAAAATTATGAGCAGAAAGCTGTGCCGGGTATACGTCAAAAATGTCACTATAATCGTCTATATTGGGCGTACCGCTCAACCGGAAAATAAATCAAAAATAGTTTTAGCAATGTCAGATGATCATAATTGTAAGCGCCAGTGTTCTTATTAGTTAGTTCTAGTTTTGTATTTTCCGCTTCATTGTCTATGCATCATTCTTCTTGTTGTTTCACCCTGTGTTTCCCCTCTTTCCCCTACTTAACCAGTTTTCGTTATCTGTTCTTGCCCTGACTTTGCGTCAGTCTGTCGGTTGTTGGCTACCTACCTCCGTAGGACTCAGTTCGTCTCTCGCCTGCTCAGAGAGCAGCTCAAACCTTTTCAGTCTACCATTTCTCAGTGCAACAGTGCAAACAGTGATCAGTTATTTTCAATCTGTCAGTTCTCCATTACTTCAAGTCCGTTGCTGCGCTGTCTGCTACGCCTCCTTCGAGTTTCTCTTCCGTTGCTGTCCTGGCTCAACATCTTGCGCAGGCATTTACTCTTCCTATCTTCTTCTTCTTTAACTCGAGTTCTTTAATCTTTTTTCTATCTCCTGCGGTGGGCACTCCCAACTTTAGCCCACTGCGCCGCCCACTTACTGCACTTACTGGCTACGTTATCTCAAGCCCACACAACAATCTGGGTAAGTTTTGCTTTGATTCATTATTTCTAAAATTTACAGTCCACTATTTTTCTACCTCAGGCCTCGGCCTTTACAATAGTTGATAAACTATGTCCGATGTTTCGTTAAAGTAATATTTAGTAAAATTTTAATTGGGTCAATGGATCCCCCTTAAGTATTTTAGTTTTAGTAGGGCTGTTGGCAACACTTATTTTAAGTAGGGGAAAAAATAAAAATAAAAAAACAGTTGTACGCAACGATGTTATGCTAGGCTTATTCCGATAACATTAAATAATTTTAAACCGGATAAAGGTGTACTCAAAGATCTTGCCAAGTATAACCCTACTGTATCAGTAAGACGACCAAACCATATTCCCTCACCCAACTACCCGGCTTCGAGCTTCACTCTTTATTTACTCAGAATGTAACGTTATTTGTTGCCACTAGGTAGCTGCGCCCTATCGCTCGCACTTTACTTGTGTTTCAAGAAGTCAAGTATTTTGCACGTTGATATCAATCATATCTTGTACCTCTTCATTCACTTTGTAACGACACCTTCAACGATTTTGAATGCTGACATACAGCTGCTGTCGACAGGTTTTTATCCAATTCCACCTTTGTCATCAACGATTGTCGCTCATATTCTTTTATAATGTAAAATTTTAGGGATGTGCGGTTCCAGGTTTTGGTTTCGGTTCCAGTTCCGGGTAGTAAAGTACCCGATTTTTCGGTTCCGGTTTCGGTTCTATCAAAATATGAATAAAAATGTTAATTTATGGATTACTGAGATTATCCACTTGACAACTGAACAGGCCTATGTAAAAACATACAAATATCTACAAAATTGACAAATAATAGAAGTCTTTACGTGTATTACTTGATTATGAATGATAACACAAGATATTTATGTAACAGGACTAAAATATCTATAAAAGTCCAGCGCCGTTGCTGCATCGTGTGTTAGCCCATAAGCGTAATGAGTGCGAGAGAGATAGCTGCGGGGCGATGTAACTCGTCATAGCCAAGGCCGGCTGGCTGAGAGGCAGGCCGGGGCGTGCGCACATCGATGCGCGTACAATCCACTTCACAGCTGACTGTTGACGGGTGGGGAGGGTGGGGAAGGTCGACTGAGAGGTGAGAGGGGACATGCGCCGAACCAAGTGCGCGCTCGATCCACCTGGACCGGCTGACAAGTTGAAAGCCTTCTACTGGCGAGAAGTCGTGACTTGCGCGCGCAATTCAAATACCCCAAACCGAACCGAAGTCGGTTCCAAATTGTCGCGCTTCGGTTCGGGTACTAAATACCCGAACCGACCCGAAATTTTGGGTACCCGCACACCCCTATAAGGTCTCAAGTAGTTGACTTTTATTACAATATCATAGGGAAGTGGGCTTAGCTATTAATAATTAAGTTACAAATACTATCCATGGCACAGCAAACTTAGTCTCTTTTTTTCAAAAATATTTTCATTTAAAAATGTATAAATATTTTGTTGATCTACAGAGATTTCAATCTGTAATGTTTCAAACCTCACCTAAAAGAATCGAAACGAATCTGATTGGCCGAGCGAGCCACGTCCACTGATGAGGAAACTACACAATCCTTGACGTGGTACAGCAGACGATGCAGGTGGTTTTCTGCCACCTCGAAAGTGTTTTATTATTTACATAATTATGTACATCTGCTGTATGAAGTTGTGAATTACATTAAAAAAATAATAGCAGAAGCTTTAAAAGTGTAAAAACTGTCCTCATTGCCATCACGAAGCTTTTACACTCGTCTCCAGTCAGCGCAAATCTAGCAAGCTGCACAACTACCAGTCTAAGCCGCCAGCTCAACGTGGTTGGTAGGCCGTGTGGTTAGAATGCTTGACTACCACGCAAAGGGTAGCCGGCTGAGTCCCATTTGGGAAAACTTTTTACTTTCTTTACCATCAATATCATTATTGTTTGTGTCTTATCTATGATGGGTATGATTTTTATAGCCTTTTAGTGTGAATTAATCCAATTGGCAATAACGAAGGCTTTCATCCCTTCGTATTGGCCAGTTATGTATGAACGCCTAGGCCTACACCTCTCAATTGAAGCTTGTATTAAATTAACACATTGTGGATTAAAATATGTTCCCCATGGGGGCTGGTTCTTAAATAAAATGAATTTCATTCTTTTTACATCTAGCACATTCTTACATGTTTTGTTTGGTACTATAGATCGTAGCAAATGGGTCCAAAAAACTCAAGTTTGATACTTGATAGGTTTTCTCTATATACAATACAAAATATCCTAAATAAAATCAATGCAATAACATGACAACTGACAACTATAAGAAATAGAAAAATAGAAAAAAAATCAGTAGTTAAAGAGAGTATATTTATTATTTAGAAATAGTGAGACCAGCATTGGAATATGCCTGTCTGGTATGGGACCCACATACAAAATTGCATATTCAAAATCTAGAAAAGGTCCAAAAGAATGGCTGTAAGGAAGATGCTAGGAAAATTTGGTCCTAGACACAACCCATCGGAAATGATTTTAGAATTGGGCTAGGTACCACTGCATGAACGAAGGAAAAATTCAAAATTATGTGGCCTATTTAAAATGTTGACAGGAGAACCGGCCTGGGCAGACATTAAAGATGAGACTAAAGGTTGCTGCACACAAGCACATAAAGGGAGACACGACTACGGTTAGAAATTGTTTCTACATAGCTACTAACCACTCATTTGTGGGTTCGACAATTAGAAGTTGGAATGACCTAGACAAGAGTATGTTCAACCCTCTACCAACAAACGTTGCTGTGTTCAAGCAGGGAATTAATTGTAATAAGTTAAATAATAAAAATTTATTTATTTTTATTTTATTTATTTCTAAACATTTATGTACGAACTTTTTTTCATAACTACGGTAATTTAACTACTGATAAGCTTGTAACTAGGTCTAGGCCTACTATTGGGAAAATATGTATTAAAAAAATTAATAATTAATATTCATGGAAAATACTGTTCTTCTTCAATATTCTGTATCCAAGCAAAAGAGCTCTAAACTTGAATAAACAAATACACCCCTGATATTATTAGGGTTGTGCAAACCTGGATTTTTCAATTTCAAAGCAAACCTTGAACCTGCAGTAAAAAGGTTTGCAAACCTTGAACTGAACTTTTTTTCAAAAGTGTCTAGGGCCTAGGCAACAAAAAAATGTTAAAGATCTTCCTAGTCCATAGATTTTGATGTAAAATTCACAAGTTTCATTAACTGCGAGTGCTGGGTCAGGTTCAAGGTCAGGATTTACCTAAGCTGTGTAGAAACTAGAAATCACAATGTAAATACAGTAATGAGAGAGATTTCTAGAGCTAAATGTTTGTTGAAAAGTGGGGTTATTGTATGCCTAGGCCTATGGACAGTTATCTTGGCCTAGGCCTAGGAGAGTTATCGGTAGGGACCCTGAGAAATAGCAAATAAAAAGTTCTCATTTCATTATAAAAAATCTTCAATTTCAGTAGGGATAAACTCAAGGTAAAGGCATCATTTCCTCATAAAAATAGCACTGCAATCACTACCCTTTGAGCAAAATGATCACGTATTACGGTATTACCCATGAACGAATATTTAGGCCATAAAAAGTTAACTTAATTGGAATTAGCTAGGCGTGTTCGTTAATAATATTTTCAGCTGTTATGGTGCCAACTAAAGTTAAAACAGGAATGTTGATTTCAATGCCCAATTGTCAAAATAATTGCATATTTTGGACTAAAACTCACAGAATAATTAAGGAAAGTTCCTGATTTTGCTCTTATTTAGCATAAAAACGTAATTATTTTCTTATTTCGCTACTTAATAATAAAACAGTCATATAATAATAATTAAAAAAAGTCATTCACAAAATTTTGGGATCCCTAGTTATCGGAGACGACGAGTGAGTGAGTCATGTGTTGAGTAGGTACCCGGTAAGTAACATTCCCTTTCTTCCCCCTACCTAAGGCCTCCCTAGCCTATCATAGGCTAGAGTGGCGCATTATGGCCTTACGTATTCGTCGGTCTTCTTACGTAGAGGTATCTGTTTTAAGATCGGTGTTTTCCTATTTTGATAGGTGTTATCACTTAGGCCTAGCTCACCCATGCGATCGTAATCATCGTCAAACACTAACGAAAAACGTTTCATTTTGATTGGGAAATCTACCGAATCTGCTTCTACCGTAATGACGGAAAAGATTTACAAATTACTCGACGAAGGATATGAGTGACACTTTAGGGGTATTTTTCGACCTTAGCAAGGCCTTTGATTGTGTGGATCACAAATTGCTATTAAGGAAATTAAACTATTATGGAATAAGAGGCACTTCGGAGAACTGGTTTGCCTCGTACTTGGCAAATTGCAAACAAAAGGTGGTGATAAAAAATCAGAATGATAATTCAGACGCTCACTCATGTTGGAGGGAGAATCATGTAGGCGTGCCACAAGGATCTGTATTAGGACCTCTACTTTTTCTTGTTTTAATTAATGATCTGCCACTCTACTGTGCAAAATATAAGCATGACATTATTTTCGTCTTCGTTTTCTTTATGATTTTGTTTGCGGACAATACCAGTATAATACTGTCGTGTCCGCAGCTTAGTCTAACTAAAATGATAGCTGAGAAGCTGGTTGGCATCATAAGCAATTGGTTCCAGGCTAATAAATTATATTTAAATGAAGAGAAAACAAAGCTACTACACTTTAAATGGAAATCTTCTGCGAGCCTCAATAGTCAATAAAGTAATTCATCCAGTAATTAAGGCCAACTTCTTAGGCCTTGTAGTGGATGAGACCTTGTCATGGCAGCCTCATATTGATGGATTGTGTAGGCGGCTAAACTGAAGTGTGTATGCTCTTCAAATACTTTCCTCTCTAGCGACTCCGACCACACTTCGAGTAGCATATTTTGCAAATTTTCACTCCATATATTGACGTACGGCATACTGTCCTGGGGAACCGCAATTAAGTCCTTGATTCAACGAGTGCAAATTGTACAAAAAAGAGCGGTAAGGATACTGGGAAATTAAAAAAAAATGAAAGCTGCCGAGAGAAATTTCAAGAGCTTCATATACTTACTGTATCCAACACGTATATATTAGGGGTGTGCGAATCCAATTTTTTATTTCGAATCCGAATCTCGAATCCCAAGCAAAAAGATTCGCGAATCCGAATCCAAAACTAGTTTACCTCACACGGAAGAAGTAACATTGAGAAATGCCATAATTTCATGGTCCCGTGATGTTTTCCATTGTTTTTATCACGTTTTCGGGACTCCATGAGATCTACAGCCAATCAACAACACCTTCATCCATCCAGCGTTCTCTGAACGGGAAGTATTTATCTAGCGCGGTAGGCCCATCTTATCTTTTGGCATTGTTCTACTTTTCAAGATAACATCGCAAGGAAACTTCTTGCTGTCATTTAAGAGCACATTAGTAGGCCTAAACATAACATTTATTGTATCCGCTGGCCTTTTCATAGACCCGCACTTATTATTACGTACGAGTTCGGAGATGGGCATCTTTCAATGCAAACGCATCGCTATGTGAAGGGAGACTTGACTGACGTAAACACGGCGCCCGCCTGTCTTCCGAGCCGGCAGCCGGCCGGCTAGGGCTCGCGTGAGTGAGAGAGACAGAGCGCGCTGCGCCGTAGGGCATTGCCTCTTGCGCATCGCCTGCAGGCAGCCTGCCAGCATCGTCCAAGAGAGAAGAGAGGAGAGCGCACTGTTGTTTTTCGAATGCTACGTGGGAGAAAAACATTGCGTTTCGTTGAACAACAAGACGCGAACATGTTAACACGTGATCGATTACAAACTATTAAATCGACCTATCGATATATTTGCGAGTTTCTCGGGAGTTTGGCGCCGGATTCGACCAACGAATCGAATTCGAATACTAAAAGATTCGATTCGGATTCGATAATTTCGAAGCTTCGCACACCCCTAGTATATATATATAAAGCAGTCTGTTTTGTTAAAACGCATCCCGACCTTTTTAAAAACTCTATATTCACCTTCCACATGAGACAAGACACAAACTGCTTCTACAATACCCTACACATAACACTAAATGATTTGAAAAATATCTCTATTACATGGCAAGAAAAGTCTTTAACAAGTTACACCCAGATTTGAAACATGTGGATAAGGTAGCTACTTTTAAAACTAAAACAAAAAAATATCTTCTCAACAGACCTATGAATAGGGACCCTGCATTTTCGTGAATGGTTTTTACACGAAATTTCGTAAAATGCAATTTACAGTGATTTTATTGACATAGGGTCATGTTTTGAGGTTAGATGTAGCATTTTACGTCCACGAAATTTCACGAATTTCGTCCATCTTAAGTTTTTAGACGAAATATGATGACTTGAGTGGTTATTCACGAATTTATGCACGAAAATCCGATTTCCTATGTATTTTGAAGCAAACTGACGTCGTTTTAAACTCACAAACAGGCTCACGCGTACTTTTCACATTTTCCAAGAAGTGCATTTTTATTTTCGCCGACGACAGCTATCGATTAGTCGAAACCTGGTCGAAACTCGAAAGATAATTTCAGGAGGCCGTGACGATATTCGGAGAAATGGGCGGAGTTTAAAGACGCGTTTTAGAGCTCTTTGGTTTGCAGCTCGGTGGGCGGAGCCTAACTTCTTTCGATTTTCGAGTTTGTTATCTTTCTTGAGAAACACTTTGTCACTGTCAACACGTTCATTGCTAGTGACGTCTGCACCGCCGTCTGATAGAATGTTCGACGATATTTTATCGGTTTTGTCTACCATAAAATATTAGTTCTAGGCCTAGGCCCAAGCCCTAACAAGGCCTAGGCTATTTCTGTATGGCCTAGGCCTAGCCTAGGCTCTACTTCTCACTAGGCCTAGGCTAAGCTTATCTTCGAAAACTTGTTGCAGGCATGTCGGTAGGATAGTTGTCATTAGGCCTAGGTCTAGGTCAACCCAAGGCTGGCTCCGAGAACTTGATGTAGGTAGCCTAGGCCCTAGCACCTAGAGACCTGTCTTGTAATAGCTAGGCCCAAAGTTTGTTTTTAGCTGCCTTGGCCTAGGCCTAGCCCTTGCCCTGATTCAAAATTTCTGAAAATATTGGTAGGCCCAAGGCCACCATACTAAATTTAAGAATTAAAACTTTATTGTTATTATTATTTAATAGGTATTTTTATTATAAATTTAATATTATTTATAAATATTTATTATGTTATTATTAATTAATACCGTAACTCCGAAAATTTACCATTTTTTTTTGGCTTTTCACCGCTGTAACATGCCGATATATTTTTTTCCCACCGCTTTAAAACCCCGCCGGAGAATTTTTTTTACACCGAAAAATGGTAGTTTTATTCACCACAAAAAATTGTCCCTACCTATGTATCACCTGGATGAGTACATTAAAGCCTAGCAACAATTAAAAACACAGTAGTCTGTCAACAAAATTAGTTTCACTATTTAATTTCATTTCATTTTTTCCCCCCCTCTTATTTCACATAACTGTTCAACTGTAATGTTTTTTTTAACCAAATAACTGTTTTTACTCTTTACTTGAATTATATAACTTATGTATCCTATGTATGTCTTATGTGTGTACTAATGTATGTATAACTTACTGTATGTATCATCTGTATTGTGTATTATATTGTACTGGTATGACGAAGCCCAAATCAATGTAAGTTTGATAATGGTAAATAAAATGATTTGATTTGATTTGGCCTACCTATTCATTTTCACAAGAAACGCAAGAGATCATTCAAGTTAAAAAATGGAACATTTATAACATTTATCTCTAAAACACTCTAGAAGCAACACAATTGCAATCAGTTTTTAATTTTTAGCACGGAACATTCTTAAAATCATAGCATCGATGACAGGATGCAATCGTAGGCCTACTCCTCGCAACGCAAATTCGACTTTCGATTATCGAGCGGCGACCGCGGTGGACTTGTATTGATCAGTCGCTGTTATAGGCGTGGCTGCGGAAGGCGTGGCTTCCAGTAAGCGAGAATTTCGAAGGTTCGGTTCGAGGTTCGACTTTCAAAATAATTTCCAAACCAGACCGGTTTTAAGGTTCGGTTCGTATTTCAAACGGTTTGCACAACCCTACCCGATATTGAGTTCATCTAACAAAAAAGAGTAGCAAGTAAATATCCATACGTTGGCCATTGTTTCCAAGCCGAGGTGCCTTTTAGAACTGCAAAAATGTGTCCAAGTGGGTAGGCTTGCAATGTGGTAAATATGGCATCATAGGAAACCTAAGGTTTGTTCAAATGATCGACTAGAAGCATTGATGTACCCTAAATGATTTTAAGGTATTTTCCAATGGCATTGGCCTATATTATAAATACCTTAAAACTCTTTTACATTTGCTTTACTTAGAATTGAATCTCTTGATCAACATTACTTGGCTTGAAATAATAAATTAAACAGGGCTGTTTGCTTAGTCATTTTCATAAAAGCCCCTGTTATTGGAGAAAATACATAAAAATTCTCATACAAAAAAGCTAGGCCAGCTATAATATGTAAAATGTGCAAAGTTTTGATATCAACAATTTGAACAACCTTAACCTGAAATTTTTGATACCATTTTTGTTTTTATTCATAAGCCTGAGACTATTGTTTACCGTCATTTGACTGGGCTTTATGCTTTATGCAAAGAAGTTAATTAAAGGGACAGACACAATTTCTATAAGACTTAACTAAGTGTAGGATATCATTAATAACTGGTTTAATACTATTAGTATTGTGTATCGGTCTATTGATCCAACGTTACCTTATCGAGCACAGACAATACAACATGTCGCCCCCCCCCCCCCCCCCCACACTTGGACAACTACGCCTATTCCAGATGTATGATAATATGGTGAAACAAAATTTTAATGATGTATCCTGGTCTATATGGGTTCAAGTGAAAGAAGCGTTTACCTCAAGGCTTCTAGACTGGACCCAGGCATTGCGGCTGGGGGTATCGCAAGGGATCCAGGAGGTAGTGTAAGGGTCCCCGAATGTCCCATCATAGCAGCGTGAGATGGGTGGTGACCATGACTGCTCTTCTGCATGTGCTGACGACCCATTAAAAAGCTGGGACTAACTCTGAAACACGAATCATTAAGTCAGAAAACATTCAACAAGTACATTGATTTCACACAATGTCCCATATTTCAAAGTAGGGATGTCAATACCCGGAAATTTTCGTACCCGGGTACCCGTGATTGATACCCGAGCTACCCGCGGGTAGTAAATGTTTGATTTATCGTCATGGGTGTCAAATGATTCAGAAAATCATTGGCAGTTGCTAAGTATTGGTAAAAGGGCACGTATGTTTTAGTGTACGTAGACTCACGATTCATGGGATCGGAGCAACTACATCAAGCAGGAACACCGATTGATTACTACATTCCTTTCATGCACATATGTACGCAACCGAAATCGGATCATAAGCTGCTCAAGGTCAAACCTTGCCTTTATCCCGATGCATGTACCCCCCACTCCCCACGCACTACTTCTGTTTCAGTTCATTTAAAGTGATCTTCCACTTCTTGTTATCTAATCTTTCACTTCACACCAAATATCCAAGTTGTCTCGCAATAAATATCGGACACTGAATATTATTAGAATAACACCGATACCTTCACTAGCTGGGACTAGAACCACGGACCTTTCTCTCTCGCTCATGTAAAACTATGGTGGCTTATGCGTGTAAATATGGTAACTTAAAAAAAATTCCCAAATTTGACAGCCAGTGTAGACTATATTTGGAAACATTGATAAATAAAAAGGGAAATTTTCTGAAAAGTCACCTTGAAATAAAAATCCTGTTTTGGCTAAGTTCACTTTTCTTAATTTTTATTTGAGTTACATCATAGACTACCACATGATAACCTGGTTGGGGGCAAGGTGGCATATGAGGCTCCGCAATGTTGAGCATTGCCTTGCACTCTCTGTGCATTAAATTGCAATTCATCGCCAGCAATAAAACACAGCCCCTCACCTGTCAGCATGATGGTGACCATGGGAGTGGTGGTGTTGCTGGTGATGTGGAGGGAGAGATATCGATGCAGATGTAGTCGAGCTCAACGTGGCAGAAACGTGCGCAGGACTAGACGACTGCTGGTTCTTGTTCATCTTATGTTGTACAGAGCTCGTTTGTGAATGGCTGATTGTCATCGAATGGTTGAGAGGAGTAGACTGGTGGTTTGAGGATTTTTCACTTGATCCTCCCTGGTGGTGAGGCTGCTAAGTGAGGAAATACAAGGTTAAATTGACAATTTATCTGGAACAAAAATTAAATCGATCATTCTGACCTTGATTTGAAAATCTCCAGCCAATGGTTGCATATAAAAAATAGCTATAGGTGGAACCAGATTAGTTGGCGGACGTCAAGGTCAAGCGAGAGCACGCACGCCAACGTTGACAATTTACACACAACTTACATTTGGAAGGGCTTGCCGTATTTGGTCATGTTATCGTGATATATTATCACATATATCAACATTTTATAAGCTGTGAATATAGTAGTTCGTCCCACAGAGTCTGTATTTTACTGGAATAATGATTTTAAGTAATCACGATTACGAAAGTGTTTTTTTGCCTTGTTGGTAATCGTGTGTCCTAAGTTCCAGCTGTTTATAATGCCAACCTGGCCAGATGTGATGTCAATGTTTAGGAGCATCAAAATGTCATGATTTTATCCGAACACTTTATAAATACTTTATTTTTAGGATATACTGTGCAAGGCTTGGCTTTAAAATAGGCGTGTTTTTCTTCGAAAGCAATTTTAGAGACCGTTATTTTATTTACTTTTTGCCGATCCTGTGGCCATAGTGCTGCGATCCCTCGGCGACCGCCACCTTAACTGGTTCCACCTATATCTATCATATCTATATATATACAAAAAAAATAATATATATATATATATATATATATAGGCCTATAAATCTTCGTTTTTCTTTTTTAATGTTTTTTTTTCTTTCTTTATTCTTTTTTTTTCCTTTTTTTCTCCCCCTTTCTTTTCTTTTCGTTCTACACACTTTTTTATATTTTTTTCTAATTTTTTTTTTTTTATTTGTTACCAAAATTGTTGTTTAAATGCATTGTTGTTGTAATGCTACTATTTCAAATATTTACGAAAATGTAGTTTATTGTTGTTTCTGCATCTATGTAATTAGATTTATTTAGTTGTCCTCCTTTGTAAATCAGTTTTTATAACTGAATAGGATAGACGTTAAATAAATAAATAAATAAAATAAAAATAAATAAAAAAATGTCTGCCATCTGTTTACGTATTTTTTTATCCCCGGGGCAAGGCGGTATAAGACTTGATGAATTTGATTTGGAATTACCCCATGCTTATCCCACCTATCTCTGCCTATCCAGGGATAAAAATGAAGGCCTACGTGAATCGAAGCCCAGCAGAAGAGCAAGAAAGTAATTGACAAGCTTGCAAAATATTCACATAGTTCATTCTAAGATGAAAGATGCAAGGGAATGATCACACTATGGCAATGGAGTTAGTGATAGTGATAAGTAGGTACTCCTAAGTTGTGGGTCTAGTGTATTTGCATTAGGGCCTACATCGAATAATCGGAACCGGTTTGAAATCAGTTACGTAGGAAACCGGTTTTCATTTATAAAATGTGTTTTTTGTCCAAAACTCCTTTTTTTAAATTTGCCGCGCTTTCCTGTGCAACCCAAGGCGCATTCTTATGTTCCCTGCCACTGTGCGCTTGGCCTTGAAGTCGCGCGGCGCCCCAGGCAGTCACTCCCTTTTCACTCACCAGTCAGCTTGTTCGGAAGCCCCCCCCCCCCCCCATCAGCGCAACCTGCTCGGCCAGTACTCAACTTCCCGAATACAGCGCGGTTATCATTATGTGCATTTGTCGTGAGAGCTGTTTAGTGCAGCGACGGGGGACAGGAATATACACACAAAATTTTGCGGAGCAAAAACCAGTTTTTAACCGGTTTCTTAAACGATTATCCGGTTCGTAAAAAATAAAAATACTATTCGGTGTAGGCCCTAATTTGAATGTAAGAAAACTGGTAGGTAGGTCTAATGGTATTTTAGGTGCCAAAAAATTTTTTTTTTTAATAGATCAACTGGGCACAAACATTAAATACTATTTTGTAAAGATTCATGAAACATAAAATTTGATAAAAAATGAGATTGATTGCATGGGCCTAACCTACAAAACTATTTAAGTTTGCCTAAATTTTAAAATGGCAATTACAATTTGTATATAGCCTAAGTTGGACTGAAATTTGCCCTGACAAGTCAACTTCAAAAAGCAACACCATAAAATAAAGCAAAGCGAAATAGCCTAGTGTAGTACATTGCAACAAAATCGGTAACAGTTCACAGCCCCATAATATATAGCAGTGTTCTTCAAACTTTTTTGTTCGCGACCCAGTAAAATAACACCCTTTCTTTGGCGACCCATAAACAATAATAATTACTTAATACCAAGAGGTAGGAAAAACATATAATATTTGCAAATAAGTTAACATATTCACATACTGGCACACGCATTATCTGTGCATTACAATAAGAATAGCCTAGGTATTAAAGGTTTTAATAACTACATACTACTTTCTTTAGCATTAATGCGACTGGTGCGATTGTTTGCCCCTTACTAGCTCTTTTCAATCGGGATCGATTGTTGTCAATGCTACTCGCATTTCAGGTGGACTGTGGAGACGATTTCTTTCTTTTGTTTTCAATCGAGTAAGGGTTGAAAATCGCAGTTTGCACATGTATGTTGTTGTGAACGGTAGTAACAGACGAACACAAACTTTGCTCAGAGCTGGATACTCCTTCGCGCATTTTAGCCTTTGCTACACGAAATGAAATCAAATATGACGCAATTAATGCGTTATCATTTAATGTTGTCGATTGATTTAGTAAACGGACACCCGACTTTAATTCCTGCTGCTTTCTTTAAAAAAATTCAATTTTTTAGCAGCGGAAGATCGGTTGTAAATTTAAAGATGACACCAAGTGACTCACCCAGTCCTAAAGTAAGGTTCAGCAATCGGGCAATGAAATATACAAGCAAAGTATTCATTTAGATTTTACAATAGACATAGGTCATAACAATTTAAAAATAAAATACAAAATTATAAAGATTAGATATTTGCTAACATGTTCGCGACCCAGTGACGGAGTCTCCTCGGAGTCTACTTTGAAAAACACTGATATCTACGATACAGGGTTAATCAATCACAGAAATAATTTATTAGCACCTAAACTGTGGAATTGAGTTTCAGAAGTTGTTCTTCCCCTGCATATTACTATTAACTTATTAAGTGAATATACCCTCATTTACACTTGGTTGAAACTTTCATAACTTTGTTATTGTTGTAAATATCTCAATACCAATGAGAGGCCGCGAGCATAAACCGTCTAAGGCGTGTTACCCGGTTTATGCACGCACGGTTAGTCGTGGTCCCGCCGTTCTATTTGAAGTCATAATACACTTCGAGTTCACCAATTTGCACATAGACAGCGCCACACTGAATGAATATGTATCAGCATGCAGTTGTCTATGCGTGGCTTCTAGCTTTACCCACCGATATTGCCGCCGCCGCAACTGCTCATATCTCAGATTGATGTTTTGTCAGTTCGACGGTTTATACTCGTTTCTCAATTGTTGTATCATCACTGTTATTATTTAAATCACTCAGTTCACCCTCCAAACTATTTGAATCTGAAATAACCCAGATGTTCTTGACAAACAACCCTTGCACGACGCCACTATGCACAGATGAAGCAACAGGCTATTTGCCTTATAATTTACCACCAACATAACAGAATAAAAAACACTAGAATGAAGACCTCTCTTTCGCTAACCTAGAAATGAATACTTCTGGCGATAATATACGTATATTTACGTGTCACACACAAAGCGAATATTTACGGCATGCACAGTACGGACACCATTTAGGATGGCCGTATATACACGGAATGAACATGTAAGGGGTTAAGACACATTGCAATGGTAAAATCCAGAAAAGTTATGTGGAATGAAATATATACCTGGTGACTGGAATGATGTAGAGCCGACATCTCCTGGGCATGTCTCTCTGCATTGGCATTAGCCAGCTCCTCGGCTGCAATCTCTCTCCTCGCAGTCGCCGAGTGATGTGCACTCTCTTCCTTCCTCAGCTCTCTCTCTCGGTGCTCTCGCTCACTGCGCCCGGTCGGGGGTGGCAGCGACTGATTTGGGGGGATGGGGTGGGGCTGGGGCATCGAGGGATAAGAGAAGGGGTACGCGCCGTAAGGGTACCCAGCATAAGGGTGGTGGGGGTAGGGGTTGTGGTGCATGCTCGCCGAGTGGATGGCGGCAAACAGAGAGTGGTGTATGAGAGGGTGATGAGGGTGCAGGCCAGGGGGCCCGACAAAGGTGGGATGCCCGGGTGAGCCCCGGCTAAGGGGGCTGGCTTGTTGAGATGGGTGCATAACGGGCTGGGGGATGGAGCTGGGCAGTGACGTCGGAGTGGTTCGAGGGGATGGAGAGATCAGACTCGCCGCACTGTGGCTCACAGGGCCCGAACTGTTCGGGGGAGTGTTGGGTTGACCGTGAGACACTCGAGGAAGTGGAGGGGTATAGCTCTGCTCCAAGTGCTTTGGCATTGGGGACTTTGATTCCTGTGGTGCGGCGTGGAAATGCTCCGGTTCTCGATTCATGTTTTCCACGTAAGACATTCCAGGAGAACTGAGGTTTGACCTTGGTCGCTGCGCTTCAGGATGCGATTGCTGGCTGTTTTGATTACTGAGCAATGGTTGCGAGACGGACGACGTATTGCTCACGAATCCAGGAACTTTCACTTCCTTTAATGACTGTAACGGATCTGTACTTAATTGTTCATGAAAAGCAAGGGTCTCCTGTTTAATCTTGAGGTTTTGAGGCTCGTTCGGGTTTAGATTTGCACAACCTAAGTTTTGAACTGTTCCCGCTTGAACTCCGACACTCTTATCACTGTGCGAATTTAAACGCGATACCGACATATAGTTTTGATTTTGCATATAACTGTCATAATGATTATGCAGAATTCCTCCTTGGAGTATTTGATTTTGGACCGTGGGGGGTTGCAGAACCACACTTTCCGAGACTCTCAACTGGGGCTTGTGGTCTTGTTCTTCCGGTTCGTATGTCATCTCGGAAGGTTTGTCTTGAATCTGAACATGTTCGTTATTATGACATAGATGGGTGGGGTTTTGAGATGGCATTAACGTATGGCTTGAGGACTCTATCACAGGGGAACTCCTTGAGAAGTGGAGAGGACTACCTCGTGGCATGCCAAGATTCAGATTCACGCTCGAGTTGGAGCTCAGCCCCTGGTTAGAACTATGTGCCAAGGTTTCAACACTTTGAGCCACATTTGGTCCCAGATTTGGTGGCAAATGCATGTTTTGTTGCAGTGGATGATAGCCATCAACCAACATTTGCCGTTGGTTTTGGGAAGACTCATTGTTCTCCGGATCTCTTGGTTCTGGTTTGATGTTTGGGGGGCCGATGTTGTAATTGCCGTTTACGATCAAATTACTCGAGTTTAAGTACCTGGTCATTTGCCCAGAGAAATTGCCCGGATTACGACACGGCGGCGGAGTACTCGGGGGATCTGAAGGTCGAAGCGGCTCGCGTTTAATCACTACTTTTTGAGGTTGCTGTGCAAAATGCATTTCCCCCACACCGTCATTAGAACTTTCAATTTCTCGTTTAATAAATATAAGCTCCGACGACTGTGAATCTCTGGGTTTATCCAATCCTAATGAAGCCCTGGCTTCTTCTTCAAGGACTTCTTTTTTCACTGTAATGTCTGAGTTAACAAGGTTCTCCAGAGTTTCGTTATTTTCGATTACTGTCTGAGCTACGGCCAAGGGAGATATCTTAACTCCCTCTTTCTCCAAGTTCTTTAAATCTACACCAAAAACTCCTCCTTCTTTGGTCGATTCCTTAAAGTTATCTTTCAACCCTAAAATTGGTATTTTTATTGGGACACCGGTTAAGTTTTGAGAACCCGTAGCCAACAACGATAGATTTGTACTCAAAATTTTAGGAACATCAATGACGGGAATTCGTTCACCATTAACAGTGTTTATATTGTTGTTGACGTGTTTTGGTCTGGGATCGGGCTTGTCGCTGGCTACACTTTGTATCCGCGGTAGTTCGATGCTGGTAGATGTGTCGTCGCTCGGTTGACTGTGAGAGTTGGCAGCATCCATTGGATCTATTGGCTCTGGCTCTGCATCGTCGACAGCAGAACCACTGTCGGTGGAAACACTTTCAGCAGGACTCTGAAACATTGCCAGGAAATGTTACAATACTAGGGATGGTATGGTTCAACGTTTAGTGGTCCGTTTAGAGGTTATTAGCTTCGTCTTAGGCTACAGTTAGTTAAGTAAAGTTAAATTAATAGGAATTTCATTTAAGGTGCTTTCTGGACTGGCACGCAAGTTATTCACTTGGATAGCGTGCCACATTATTATGCCGATGCTTATGATCAGGGATGCGCATTGATACTTTTTCCATTATTGATTATCGAAATGGTAATGTAATTATCGAATCGATATTACCAATAAAAAATTCAAGCCCATTTTATCATTGATGGAATCTTAAATGAGGTAAATGAAATTAAAAACAATACAATCTCATGCCAATCGCTGCCTCGTCCTGTCTGTGTTGTCTTTGTTTTTTTGCCTCCTTCTGTCGGCTAAGTTTGCTCCAAAACATAAATCATGAATATAAGACAACTTGTGACCTATCTCTGGCTGCCCAAGCGGGAAATACGAATTTTGTGTTTTGGGCCGTTTTCAACCAATTATTGATAGGCCTACCTATTTTGATTGACATTTTATCCAATATTGATTATCGATCAATGATGATGATGATGATTATCGGGCAGATAGGGGCAACACTGCCGACTACGGCATCAACGGAATAACGGTGCATTAAATTGACATCAGTGTGTATGAAACGGGACCATAAAATGTTTCTAATCATTGGACCAGGGTAAAAAGTTATATTATTTTAATTAGAGTAAGTTTCAATAGTGCCCCCCCTCCCCCATTTTCACCAACTATATCAAAATAGGACCTCTAAAAGGCCAAAAAGGACCTTATTCATAATAAGTTTTTTAAAAAAAGCATTTTGAGGCCAAAAAAGCATGTATTTTTTTCAGTCACACTTGAAAGTTGAAACATTAAAAGTAGTGTTATCGAGACATGTATTGCTCCCTCCGCCCATCGCAGGCGTCACCGGCGCATGCGCGCGTATCAGCCGACATCATCATCCACGTCCGAACAGCTGGGAGCATGCTGTGAGTCTATAAACTCTAGGCTTCCCCTAGGCCTAGCGCGTAGACAAGTGAAGACATGAACTACAAAGACTAATAATGAATTCTGTGACAATAAAATATTCATAAATATCTCGTAAATAGGGCCGGTCGGCGTGACAGCGATAAAAACATTCCAGTGGAGCGAGCGAGAGTGAGAGAGAGAGCTACGCGCTCCGCTGCGCTCAGGCTCTGTGCATGCTCTCCTCCAGGCAGACGAGTGGCGACTTTCGTCTTGATGTTGCCAGCTGAGAAACAGCTGCCGCCCCTCCTTAACCCTTTCCACTCTCGTGCAACGTAGCGACCATGGCGACTCGTGGCCCGGGCGGCGGGGGCAAATATAAATGAATACAATAGCCACATAAGATCGCGGTTTAAATAATGGGTTATTGCCGGCGTAACCGATTACAAAAATTAGCCGGTTATTAAAGTCGATCGATGATGTGAACTACCCTATCAAAACAACAATTTCTTTAACATTAAATAAACTTAAAACACCTTAAAATAATACCTTTATCTATATTATCATCATCTAGTATTATTTAAAACGGTATTCAACACAACTTCATCAATTTATGTACTTTATACAAAGTAAATAATAATATTGTTCTGTTCTAAATCGCGTGTTGTATTTTGACTCCAGTAGTATATCATGCTAGGCACAATCATAAAACTAAATATTATACAATAATCGATGTATAAATATTTGTAACACTTGAGTAAGAAATGGTGAAGAAATGCTAAACGAACATAAATTCTCTATATATATGTATTTCATCGACATTAAGATAGTCAAAACCACAAATTAAGATTTTAATTCTACCTTTCTTGTAGCAAATAACCACATGTTGACTTGGCAACATAGCACTGGTTTGTTATGATGGCAGTACTGAATGTCCCAAAGGATGTAGCAAGCTACCAGCGTCCACCTCGAACTTATATTATATAAAAATAAATATTAGTTGCGTACATCTGCAGAATATGGCTGTGTATTACGACAAAGAAACATTGGCTGATTGATTTTCAAGTGTAAACAGCGCCCGCATTGCAAACAATGAGCTTTTACGCTCGTTTTTTCTTAGCGTCCCTCAAACGCCCCGCGTCTGTCTGCAGGAGTATTCATCTGAGCCGCCCCAAAGCCGTGGACTCGAGTGGCATGAGCGCAGCGTGTTCGCGTAGCATGCAAGAGGTACCCGGTTCGAGACCTGGCCTATGCGTTTTTTTTTCCTTTTATTTTTCCGGAAATAATAATTATTTGTATCTTTATCCGTGATGGATTTAATTTTTGTAATCTTTTCGTGGAAGTTACTCTTTTCTTTTCTTTTTATATTTTATGTATATTTGCCACAGCCTCTGTTGGTAATCTTTTGGTAAGAACAGGTGGATTTGAAAGTGGTCTCATCTAGGCCTAATTTAGCAAATGTACCAAGGCCCCAAGCATGTCTTGCAATCTCCCGTGCACGCTCGTAGATTTATAAATGAAATGGAATAAATAAATAATATAAACAAATAAAAAAAAAATAAAAATAAATGAACAATGAGTACGTTCACATATTGTCTACTAGTCTACCGCCTAATCTATTTGGTTTACAAATTAGAGAAGCAGATAACTAAATATTGATATGAATGCTGAGCCGCGAGCAGAATAGGCATTGAAGGTGTAGGCCACACCCACCCCTGTCTCTCGTCATCGACAGCCGACTACAGCGTGCGACGTCACGGCGCTGTTGCCGTAATTCTTGTAATCGCTCGGCCGTACGAGTTGAAGTTGGACCAAACATCTCAAATATCTCGGAAACGAACCCCGTTTGACCACATTTTCAAAAGCAAATAATGTTAGTCGTGAAATTATCTACATTTTGCGCGTAAATTTGTTAATATTCATTAGCAGGTCACGATGTTACGCAACGATATGCGATTGAAAGTGTAGGTTTTTGTTTAGCTACAATGCATAAGATAGGGAATTCCAGCGCATTTCAAAACGCAATAGATAAAAAACTAGTACCGTTAGGCCCAAAAAGTTTTTTGCTATACTCACAAGCTCAACCTCATCTTGCAGTACCTGGAATCTGAAGGATATCTATTACATGCGCAGTTATCATCGATCGACTTTAATCGGTGAACGATTAATCGCGTCATCCCTAGGTGAAAACGATCACAATCAGGTGACATCAAAGCGAAGTATTCATGGAAAACAGTTGCTTTATGATGTCCAGCAAGGGTAGTCTGGTCGGCCTATCCGGAGATAAAAGGTCCGATGGAGCGCTAGGGAGCAATCAGCTGTTTAGCAAGATGGCTGCCGTCCACATGCTTGGTTAACATGGCATGGACCCAATCTTACAAGGCATGGACCCAATCTTGAAACCTACTTTTTCTGTTGAAAACGTCCAGTTACATAATAGAAAATGATTCAGAACTATAGGTTGATATCTTGTGGTATAATTTAAGTTTAAACATAATGAATATCTGTAAAGAATTAGTGATTACATATAGTGTACGTTCTTCCCACGTACTGCATTTCAAATTACTAGCGCCTATGATTTGTTTGCCCTAAAACAAAGAGCATCAAGTACTAGAGGTAGTGAAAAATGGTGATTACAAAATTTGCAAATTTTTTAAATATCCATTTTATTGCCTAAAATGTAATATTGTCAACGAATTACTTCATTAAGAGACGGAAAAACCACATTTTGAAAACGCGAATTTCGCGAAATCTCGTGGATAGCGCGAAATAACAAACAAAATTGTATAAAACTGGACAAAACGCGAATTAACTCGCGAAATTAAACATTTTAGTGCTCAAAATGTGGGGGGATGGCGGAGGTGCCGGTCCAGAATTTTCGCGAATTTTGGTGGAGGGGAAATAGACCATCAAAATAACGGCGGGTATCACGGACTCCGCGGCAAAAGTCCACCAAAATAATGGCGCGTATAAATATTTATTTTTGTCTTGGGAGTCGAATCTGAATAGATTTTTGGGTCACAATGATCGATTCTAGCTATTTGGAATCGATGTCATCCCTACTAAAGGGATCCTTTAAAAAAAAAGTGGATTTTTTTGTTAGATGAAAAAAAAAATTTTTTTAGGTAGGTCTACGTTTTTGACAATTTTAATGAAATTGCAAAAAACGCAAAATTTGGGTTTATCAAAACGAAATTTGGGTTTTTATATCACCATTTCTCATTACCTCTATCAATTACTAATACCAGAGTTTAAAATAACCTTGTAGTATAGGCCCTAATATGCTAAAGCGAACGTGCAGTGCACTAGTAATTTGACAAAATGTTAATGACCTAGAGCTGTGATAAACTGAGAGAACAGCGCGGAAAATTGACGGCCGCCTAGCTTGGCCTAGGCCTACTTCTTGCCTTCTTGCCCTAGGTGTCAAATAACTTGGCTAAAAGAAAACTAATAATTTTTGTTCCTAAAATATAAATTTAAAAAATAATTAATCAGTCTGTATCCCAAAAGTATCAATTTATTTCAATAAATTGGATAGGCTCAGTCAGCTGTGTTGTCTAGGCGTGTTGATCTCGCATTTACAGCCAAGTCGCCTAAGCCTAGGGCCTAGCAGACGTGCAAAACTCTGGCTAAAATAATAATATTCTGGCCAGACTTAATTTCGTATGTAGGCCCTATTTACATTATCTTATAGTTAATGTTATCACACCCTTTCGAGCTTATAATATTATTAAATGAAGAGCCTACTCGAAACAATAAACAGTCCTACTTTGACACCCACCAAAGCAAATCTACTAGGCCTAAAAATTTCGCGTGAATGGCTGAAAAGGCATTTAAATGTGCAAAAGGAAGGGCGATATGAGGTGGAATCCATTTTTCAAACATCTGGTGTAATCTGCTTACATATAAACAGACATTAATCGGTAGTGTGATCGGCTAGATAAAATAATGTCCCAAATATAAGCTTCATTCAAGAACCTGCCAACATTCACTGCCGAGACCCAAAAGTCAAGTTTAGATAATACCTTTCAGGTAGTTTTGTATGAGTAAATAGTTGAAATGGATGGAAATCTATTTGGTTACTGTATTTTATTGCTTCCTAAATTGCAATTTTGATGAATTAAATATACAATCATAATTAGGGATGTGCGAGTACTCGAAAATTCGAGTCGAGTCGAGTAGTTGCAACTCGACTCGAGTTTTCGAGTACTTTACGGAAATCGAGTCGAGTAGTTTTTGTCGACTGAGCCGCCCACTACAAAAGGTTCAGATTTATCCAACAGGTAGCGCTACCATCAAAATCGCGTAAGAATCGATTGTTGAGTCGACAGGTCGAATTTTGCTATGATGACGAGCTAGTAGCGACGCCGTTTTCAATACTTGCTTTGCTTGTTTTTACGATTTTCACGCTGTTGTCACGGCGTCACTTCACAGTTTAATCGTCGTAATTGCATAAATGCATCGTTTTTTGATAGTGATAGAACCAAGTGAACAACATATCACGGAGAATAAAGACAATGTTCACGGTCCAAGTCCAAGTGTAGCATCCTGCAAGCCTAGGCCTGGGGCGACCTAACCAAGACGCGTATTTTTTAACAGTTTAAGATCATAAGAAACCATTATTAATGTTGATTTTGATGTGTTGTCTTCAGGTTTGGCTATGAAAGTTGCATTGCCGCTTAATTTGATCGATCTTATTATGATTTTTCGTCGGAAAGTGATGTTGCTTGTTGGTTGGTTAGGCAAGGCTAGGCCTAGGCCTACCCCTAAAACGTTTTCCCCACATGATTAAAAATACATCAGAAGAATCCCTGGACATTTATGACAAGAATGCGCTGTATTTACTACTTGCAATGTTCTTATTGTGCGAGATAAGCCAGGGAACCTAGGCCACTGAGCTCTGTGGCCTAGCTAGGCCTAGGCCTACTTCTGGAGATGGCTTTTCCAAAATGCCTCGTTTATGAGCTTTCAGGTAGGGCCTAGGCCTAATGAGGTGATTTTTAAAACATTTTACTTTATATTATTATGTTGATCTCAATCTCGATATTTGTTTGATCTTGCTTGAGTTTTGCTCGATCTCGAATTTGCTCAATCTCGCTCGAAATTCAAGCAGGAATTCTCATTTCTGCTCGATCTTGCTCAAATTTTAAAATCGCTGCTTGCACAGCCCTAGCAATCAGTATTCTACATCACCTTTTCTCTTCTAGATATGCCCGAATATGTTCAGAAAAGAAAAGACGATTCCGAAATGGAGAATATCTTGGGCATGCATTATTACAGGGTTGCCACCAAGAAAAAATAAAAATCCTGTTTGAGCAGATCAAAAATCCTTAGAAATCCTTAAATGAAACACACAAATCCTTAAGAATCCTTAAAATGCCTAAATGTACCAATTTCGATACGATATCGATATATCATAATGTAATTGTTGTAAAAAAATTTAATAAATAATTTTTTTATAGAGTAGGTAGGCCTATTTCTAATAAATAATTTTTTTTTAAATGTATAAAGAGTCTACCCACTCAGTTATACAACTGATTTTCAGTGGGGGACAGTAAATCAAAGCGACCAAGCCAACCTGTAGGCCCCGAATCAATCGGGAAAAAAAATGATTCGAGGCCAAATAGGGTTGATAGAATGATAAGGTATCACCATAAATGCATATTTTTACGATCTCACAACCGCGTTTTATGACCCGGCACCTCCACCATATGTACCAGCCAGGTTAATTTAATTTAGACTACCTACCCGGCACCTCCACCAAAATTCCGAAATTTTGCATTTTTGGTGTAAATTTTGATATTTATACATCGAAAATATTCCCACTTATCAATATCGCATTGAAATATAGATTTTTTGTATCCGTTTTGCACCCTCAAAATCCGTTAAAACGGATAAAATCCGTAAAAACGGCAACCCTGCATTATTATATTGCCTGGTTTAGATATTACCATAGTTCATAACTACTCGACTCGACTCGATACTCGCGAGTATTTAATACTCGACTCGAGGTCAAAATGCACTACTCGCACATCCCTAATCATAATATTTTTTAGTATTTTCGTAGACCGACGCGATTCACCATGCGTTTTCCTATCAGGTGGGCGTACCTATCCCCGGTTCTCTAGTTCCTCACTCTTGCGCCAGAGAGCCATACTGTTCCTTGTTTCCTCGGATAGGCGGTGCAAGAAATATTGTACAGGCATTTGTTTTAGATAGAACCGGTTTAAAAAATTGGAACCGGTTCACAGATAGGCCTAGTATTACCCAAAGTCATCCCTAATACCAATGCACCCATGCTGCACAAATGCAATAAAAATATTGAACATGGTTAGAGATAAGTACTCACATCTGCCCTATCAAGTCTTTTGCGTTTGAAAGGAGATAAAAATTCTTCATCCTTTTCAATCCCTGAATCAACATTTGACCGTTTTCGACCTTTGTTGGGAGAATCCGGTTTTCTTTTCTTCTTGTCACTAGGAGAATTCATTGGGCCTTTCTTGTCAACGTCTAATTCTGGAGTGTCAGTCTCGGAGCCTTGGGAAGAAACAAAACAATAGGGTTAAAGATAAGAAAAGCAGCAAATGTATATTTGATGATGTATCGCCGATCGGTAAACCTAATCATCAAAATGTCAGTTACAATTGAATAGTAAAGTACCTAATATATATTTCAAGGGTTAACAATCTTCCCATATTCTAGGCATCTTTATTTTGTATCACAAAATATATTACAAAGCAAATAGGGGCCTACCCCTAATAATTATGCTCACAAGTTACATAATTTGATCTTTACCAGAATCACTTTCATACATTAATATTATCCTCAAGTAATATTTTACCCCTTCAACAACTTTCAGTCCACATTAGGGCTACTACTAGATGTGGTCATGTGGTTAATTTTTCACTCACGTCACGTCAGGTGAACTCATTTTCTGTTCACGCACAGTCGCGCACAAATAACATAATTTTTATTTAACTCTTGTACGATCACGTAATATTTGTCAAGTAGCTATAATTTCTCACGCCCACTACTCACGTTATCAAGCAATCATGCTCACGCACGATTACTCAATTGTTGGTATTTGAAGGAGCATTTAGCATGCACCCTTCTAATCCGATCGCCACCAACCTGGTCATGTTCACATTGTCAGATGGCAGACATCCTGTCGTCACTTGCACCTCTCGAGAGAGCGGTTAACAAATAATTAACTAGAGATGAATATAAGTGATTGACACAACAATAAGTGCAAGAGATTGTTGGTTTATAACTCTCTCATCCACGTATTCATGGCTAAATTTTAGGGCAGGGTGCGACTCAAGGTAAGCCAAGAGGAGGGTGGCCTGGCCTCGCAGATGAGAAGGGCTCGTTCTGCGCTGGAGCATTTAGTGTCACGCACAGTTGCGCGTCACGCAAATTAATGGTACCTATTCAAAACATTCACATTCATGCAAAATCACGAGGAAAGTCGGAGTCACGCGACAACCTCCAATTACTACTACTTGCCTCGAAGTCTTACGTCTTACTTGGTAACTTCTCTACTTTTAACCAGTTAACTGGGGGGGCGTCTATAGCTATACCGGTCACGACGCTATGTCTCCGAGCTCGGGCACGATGTCCCCGTGGTTTCTTTGAGGTTCTACAGTGGGTGTGACGTGTATGGATGTCATGCCTTATATCGGAATACTCAGCTGGGTCACGAAAAAAATGCGCCATGTAGGAACAAAATAGCCTAGGGCCTACCTTAAAAAGTTCGAGTAAGCGGTGTAAACTATAGGATGAGCATAAGTTCTGCTCACATCAGCTGTTGGACTTGGCTAGTGTTGTTCTAATGGCCACTGGTGGAAATGAGCGGGTACTATAGAATAGTCAATAGACTATGATATTTCAGTGATAATTAGACGAGTGAGCGAAGCGAATGAGGATTCTGTTACGCTCTACTCGATCGGGCCTTGGCCGTGACCATTGTCCAATCTGTCTGTCTGTCTGTCCAGGCTCATACGGCCGAACGGCTAAATAGATTGAGCTGAAATTTTAAACAGACGTCCGTGACCAGGTAACTGAGAACTGCTAACAAAATGAGCCCAATCCGTTGCGATTTAAACTTACAATAAATAAAAATCTTAAAAATTTGAACTTAGATTGCACATGTTTCATTTGCAAATACGTATAGAAGGCCACAGCCATGGTTATATAAAATAAATTAGAGCTGGACCGATTCCGATACCGAGTCTTGAGACTTGGCGAGTCTTCGTAGAATCGGTAGAATCGCCGATTCCGAGTCTTGGATCAAGATTTTCGATGCCGATTCTTTGTTTGAATTTCGCGCGCGGAAGAATTAATCGAAGGTCGATAGTCGAAATTGCTCGCAAATCGACTTTCCACAGAACTCGCAAAATCTTAAAATGGCGGATTTTTCTGGACGCGTATTTTCTGGACACTTGAGATAGCAAGAAATAGTTATTTATTGTTGATGCTGGTGGATTTTCTGCAGGTGAAAAAGATTATAATGACATCGACGCGTAATTTTATCGATCTACTAATGAGTTTTCATCAGACAGTAACAGTCCAAATGTATCCCGAAAGCAGGCCCAGGGCTGGGCCTAGGGCCTAGGCTATTCCTAGGGCGAAACCGGTAGGGCCTAGGCCTACTAATGTTGATTTTGATGTATTGTCTTCAGGTTTGGCTATGAAAGTGGCATTGCCGCTTTATTTCATCGATCTTGTAATGATTTTTCATCGGGAAGTGATGGGGATATTGGTCCAAGTGTATCCCGTAAGCCTAGGCTAGGCCTAGGCCCCTACAGGCCTAGGCCGACCTTACCAAGACGCGTAGGCCTAGGCCTCGGCCTATTTTTTATAACAGTTTAAGATCATAAGAAACTATTATTAATGTTGATTTTGATGTTGTCTTCAGGTTTGGCTGATTTTTTTTCGGAAAGTGATGTCGTGTTGGTTGGTTTAGCCTAGGCCCTAGATCCAGCCTAAGGCTTAGGGCCTAGACCTACCCCTACCCCTAAAACGTTTTCCCCACATGATTAAAAATAGGCTAGGCCTATATCCTAAGAATCCCAATGCGCTATATTTGATATTTGTAATATTATTATTATGAGATATACTAAGCCAGGGAACCTAGGCCCTAGCCTAGGCTAGGGAGCTATCCGAATAGTGCCAAAACGCGTTCATTCCCTGGTCTTATTCTCGTTTTACGTCACCATTACGCGTCATGATATCCGTGACGTAGCTAGTAGCATCCGAATAGTCGAGCGCACGATCGAGACTCGCCGAAATCTGGGAATGATGAACAAGAATCGTGAAAAGACACCTGATCTTGTTCTAGTACTAGAACATGCGGCTTTGTTACGATACTACCGATAATTACATAAATAAATTAAAGATAAAATGCATGAAGCAATCTAGTAACAAGACCAGGAATCAGACCAAGAATAAGAACAAGACCAAGTAATGAGACCAAGAACGGCAAAGAACACCATTCGGTTAGGTCCTAGGCCTACTTCTGGAGATGGCTTTTCCAAAATGCCTGGTTTTTGAGCTTGCACGGAAAATGACGGATAAAAAATCACACAGTCGGTGATTATCACCACGTGTTTTGATTTTTGTTTTCCTATGTGTCAATGTCATGCGATAGAAAGTCTATAGTATTATAGATATAGGCGGACATTTGGCCACGAGATGGCTCGCGCCTAAACGAACTCCATTTCACAAACGTTAGCTGGTAAGTAGAATATTACTCCTCGAAACTAGAGGCGAGCTCTGGTAGTTGTCGTCGGGGACCTCTCCTCCTCCGCAACGACGACGACCATAACGACACGAACGATGACAAAGACTATGACGACCATGAGAACCCTCTTTTCCTTACCACTTGTAGCTGATTCGTCTGCATAAAAAGTATTTCTTATCCTGATATCCCCTAGATTAGAGTTGCGTATATAATAGAGTAATGAGAAATGGTGATATAAAAACCCAAATTTCGTTTTAAAAAAAACAAATTTCGCGTTTTCGCGATTTCAAAAAAATTTGTCAAAAACGTTACTAAACTTTAAAAATCACTAAAAAAACATTTGTACGCACTGTTATTTTGGTATACTATTTCGCGGAAACCGTGATACGCACTGTTTTTTTGGAGGTATATTTCCGTGAACCGTGACGTCACGGTACCCCGCTACCGCGCGGTAATATTCGGTCTGGACGGCACCTCCACCAAAGCTGGCCGGCACCCACATCACTCACATTTTGCCACTAAAGGTCATTCGCGATTAATTCGCGTTTGACCAGTTTAATGTAATTCGTCGTTATTCGCGCTATACACAAATTTCGCGAAATTCGCGTTTTCAAATGTGTTTTTTTCACACTAAATGAGTTATTCTCGACAATTACATTTTAGGAAATAAAAGACATTTAAAAATTCGCGAATTTCGTTATCACCATTTTCATAACTCTATTATAACCTAACAGTTGACGCGCCTTTAATCCAAATCAACTTAACCTCAACTATGCCAAAGCCTCCATTCAGTACGAAGACGGCAACAACGACTACACGATTGGTTGACGCCCTCTGAAACCATACTATGAAAACGCCAAAGTCGTTGTTAGACGAGTGAGAAAGCTATGTGTTGGGTACTCGGTAACACTAGGGAAACGCCAAAGTCGTTGTTAGACGAGTGAGCAAGCCATGTGTTGAGTACCCGGGAACATCCCCTTTCCTCCACAAAACTTAAGGCTGAATCTAGCTAGCATGGGCATTTTCTCCACAGTATATTAGGCTAGAGTGGCGCATTAGGCCTTATAGTGTTGACGCGCCCTTATAACAACTAATCTCAAACCCCTCTTATTTATACTCATAATATACTAGGAAAACGCCAAAGTCATTGTTAGACGAGTGAGCAAGCCATGTGTTGAATACTCGGTAATATTAATATATCATGAGTATAAATGAGAGGGGTTTGAGATTAGTTGTAGTAAGGGCGCGTCAACACTGTAAGGCCTAATGCACCACTCTAGCCTAATAAACTGTGGAGGAGAAATATGCCCATGCTAGCTAGATTCAGCCTTAGGTTTTGGGGAGGAAAAGGGGATGTTTCCGGGTACTCAACACATGGCTTGCTCACTCGTCTAACAACGACTTTGGCGTTTCCCTAGTATAGGTACAAAAGTGAAAACGTCTTACATTCTCAACTTTGTTAGGGAGAAAATAAATGTACTCAGGTAGTATTGCGATGACAATTACAAATTCTGTGAATGAGACTAGTCGGCGAGGTGCACCTAGCGCACAAAAATAATTCCCCGTCACCAGTGCCACTTTGCACCCCGAAAATACTCAGTTAACTAGTTAAACAATGACAAGTTTCATTTCTTTACAGATTTATTTTCTTTTGGAGACCTAGATTGAAAATTTTGCACACATACTTGTAAGTTTTAAATTTTGATTTTGGTAAATTGAAATTCAACAACATACAGGAGGATTTAACTGTTATACCTATTTCTTGAGTTTTCAAATCAAAGAATGAATGTTACCAGCACTGAAACTTTAGAAGTTGATAATAAGATATAACGGTCAAACCCACCTTCTTTCGGTTGAGTTTTCGCACTCTGTTCCTTTGCTCTAGTCCGAGTACGCATTCTACTAGTGCTATCTTCGAGACTTTCATCTTTTTCATTGGTGACTGGTCTGAAGACATAAGGTTCCACTTTGGTAGAAGGTGGAAGCTCACCATACTTCTTTAAGTAAGTCCGACAGTCGGGACAAAGAAGAGTGCGTTCCTTGCCACCCTGCTGCCAGTCACGCGAAGAGGTGGCAAAGCAGTGTTGACAGCGAGTCTGTGCTTCTCGCGAGTCAGAATCATCTTCCGAGTTGGCCTCGTCTTCCGACATTCCAGAGCTTGCATCTCCTGCACAGTGAATGCACCAAATAGTACTCATATAGTAGGTACAACAAACTCATTTTAACTCAATATTTAAGTACTCAAATAAATAATAGTAAACAAACTAATTTTAACACAATATTTAAGGTCAACAGGTCAAATAGCTATAGTATTTATCCATATTTTGTTGTCTTGTCTGCATATAGGCCTAAACGTACCTTGCTCCTTGGGAGTGGGTGAAGGTCGGGCGCCTGCCTGGGCTGGTGACGAAGCATCCTGCTCTTTGGGCACTCCGCGTGTGTTTCGAGTATTACGAATACGACGTAGCGAAGCGGATCTGCGATTGCGTCGATGAGGACGATTGTTGTTGGCACCTGGAGTCTTCTTCCACAGGTAATAGTACTCTACCAATTCACATGTTTCCTTATGGGGTAAAAGATCTTTGCGAATACGAAAGAAATTCTTACCGAATTGTCGGAGGCCTTTGACAAAACGTTTCTGCAATATAAAAAATACATTATAAATGTTATCATTATTATAATTTAGTTTGGTTTAGTTTAGACTCTCGGTTATGAAACTGTGATTCATGACGGTGATCATGTTTCATGAACTGTACTGAAACTGAACTTCGTGACCATAATTATTTTATTTAATACAATCCAGAAATTAAAAAATCCATCCCGATCGGGGTTCGAACCCGAGTCTCCCACTTTCCGGGTGGACGCCTTAGCCAACTAGACCACCGAGACGGTAACTATTTAACTTCTGAATTGTCGTTACATTATAGAACTTGAATGGATGGAACAATAAAGCATCGAAAAACTGTTGCCGTTGAATTGAGCAAACAAACATATTAATAATGTCATTACCTGACGCAGGTATGAGCGAGGGTATATTTCTCGATTTGGATAGTGGGGAAACACTCCCGTAGGTGGAATAAATTTTATTTTTTTATTTAAATTAAATTTAAATTTAATAGAAGTTAAATAGTTATTGTCTCGGTGGTCTAGTTGGCTAAGGCGTCCACCCGGAAAGTGGGAGACTCGGGTTCGAACCCCGATCGGGATGGATTTTTTAATTTCTGGATTGTATTAAATAAAATTTATTCCACCTACGGGAGTGTTTCCCGACTATCCAAATCAAGAAATAAAGCATAATTATTGTCTACTGTATTTATATCATAATTTATAAGTTTTACTGTTCTCTGTATTTCATGACCATTGTCTATACATCTGTAAATGCCATTTGCAAAATGTAGAGAGGCTACTATGACAATAAACCATTTATTATTATTATTATTATTATTATTATTATTATTATTATTATTATTATTATTATGGCCCAGTCTTTTTTTGAAACATGCTGTAACAAATTATAATGTTCCTTGCATAAAGTACCATATTGATCCGAATATGTAGCCCCTACAGAGTTTTTACCGAAAAAGTGTACTCCATTTCAGTACTGTACCCAAATTATATTCGCCGACAAGACATTTTTAATACTATTTCAGCATGTTTGAATATAATGCGACCTTAATCTTAAATGGGCCAACAGTATGCCACGTCTATGCTCTGTTATTGGCTTTAGCCATCGCGTTTCCAACCAATCATGATTCATGAGTAATGATACTTGGTTTGTCAGTGACAGTGAATGCCAGCATGCCAAAGATGGAAGCTTTAGGATGGAAGATACATCCAAACTATAACAAATCATGACAACAAACGATTTGAGACGTAAAAAGTGATTACTAGGAAAACGCTCATTTGGACGCGTTGTTGAGCGAGCACCGGTACGTGCAACACGACCCGAGTACGACATTCCCATAATGTTACATACCAATAAGTCTTTAAGGTCTTGACCGATTTAGCTGAAAATTTGTAAAATAGGAGAGAATGGATAAAATTCACCGCCATCTAGAGGACCTTGACATCATTTCTTTGGGAAAACTATTTTACTCTTGATTACTTCTAGGTGGCAGTGCATAGTGACCAGAATTCTTGTGCGACTTTTCGTTGCCATGGTAACGTTACTTTTGTTAAAATGTAATTTCTATCTACACTACTTATCGGATCAAAATAAAATTAACATATTCGTGACCGGACGGACATTCTAAATGATTTGGCTACCTCAGATTTTGTCGACGTTTAGTTTTTAAAAAAAACTTTAGATTCACTTTAATGTAACTTTATAACTTTTTGGACGATTTTGCCACAAAACTAATGGCATTCAATCGGGAACGAAGCTTGCGGATGGTCAAAATTTCAACTCCATCCGAGCCTCCGTTCGACCGCTATCATGAGCCAAAAAAGCTGCGCGACTTTCCGTTGCCATGGTAACGGTACTTTGTTATAATGTAATTTCCATCTACACTACTTATCGAATCAAAATAAAATTAACATATTCATGACCAGACGGACATTCTAAATGATTTGGCCACCTCAGATTTTGTCGCCGTTTAGTTTGAAAAAAAAACTTTCGATTACATAACTTTAAATGTAACTTTTTAACTTTTTGAACGATTTTGCCACAAAACTATACAGCAACCCGCATAGGTGGTATGTACATGTGTGCAAAATTTCAGGTCGATTAGAAAAACGGTGCGACCTGTACCGAAGCAGTAACAGAAAAAAAAAACACATTCGAGCCATAAGAGTCAAGTGGAGACGCTCGCTACACTCGCTCAACAATGAATATTCTCTGCAATTCCTCCTTCAGGATTGTTGATTGGAAATAATAGTTACACATGTAGAAACCAATCCGAAAATTACAAAATAAACACAACAAACTCCCAAAAATCGGTGTTTATTTTCAATACTGTGTATTCAACTATTCTGGTTCTTTCGTCCAAATCACTTTAATTGTTATCGTAATAACCATGAAAGCTTTTAAGAATCAGCTGTGAAGAATATGAAATATGAATATGAATATGAAATAAGAAGATCCGTAATTTGTATAATAAAAACTGACGTTAGCAATAGCACGCAAACTAGGCCTAAATTTTTCTGTCGCAATACACAGATAGGCCAAAGTTGTAGCCTAGTAGACCCAACAAAATTTCCAAACCGGACGCTCCCCGGGTCATCTCGTAGTGGGCCCCGCGAGGTTCCTCCCAACGAAAGTAGCATTCCCCGAAGGCTCCCATGTTTTACAAGAGTAGGGCCTAGGCAATGTGATGTTCAGGCATCAATCATCATGTTCAGACAGTAGGCCTAATCATCAACAAATAGGGAAAATACTCGCCAAACACACGCAGTACACACAACACACCATTTTCCTTCTAAAAACACTGCAGGTACCTGTATTATATTTGATGCCATACAATATTTGAATCAATGGTATGCACTAGTGATGACATCGAGTAGTAAATATTGGAGTCGACTCCGGAGCCTTGGGAACCGGGTAGGAGTCGACTCCCCGAACCGCAATTAAAAAAAAAAAAAAAAATTGAACTTTTTTATGCAAAAGTTATTTTTAGCCCACTACTCTAGTTGAATAAATAATAAATAAATTGTATGAGTCTACCCACTCAGTTATATAACTGATTTTCACAACGCTGTCCGGCCATTCCCCCCCCCCCCCCGCTACGTATCACTAGCTTGCTTGTCTCTTGGCCCGGGGCTGATTTGTTATGTTTACATTTTGAGATAAGATAACGACTAACGAGACAAGTGCAATCTCATTCAATTTATCATTTTAAAAAAAAAAAAAAAAAATTTTACCCGACTCCTTGAAACTGGAGTTGACTCCAACAGGAGTCGGGTACCCGAGTACCCGATGTCATCCCTAGTATGCACTCCCAATTGTCAAGGAATGAAACATGAAAAAAAAAATATGTGAGTAGCTTAAATTATTTAGGGCTTTTAACTAATAAACACATCTTTCTGCATAACATTGGTATACTAGAGTGGAAAGTCATTGTGGCCACTATAATCTTACATGTCAATATAGTGCAGTCAGTTGTCAATCAGCAAAAAGATTGTCTGATTCGTAAAATGATAACGGTGTTGTCCCTATTTCCAATTTGATTATACTGTAAATAGACTACACATACCGTTTCTTCTTCGGTCCATTTCTTATCAATGCCTTTTGGAACCGGGCATTTCACAAGAGCTTGCAATGCTTTGCCTGGGTCATAACCAGAATCATGTAACTGTGAATAAAGATGACATTTGTTATCAACTTAACTTAATGAAGAACAACTACCTTGATCCCCAGAACCAAAAAATCTGGTAGTAAAGAAGTATTCTGCAAGGAGTCTGAAATCTTGATAACCAAGATCTAGAGGTGTCGAGTAATACAAATGGAACATGGAACTTTACACGTAAATTAGGAATTATAGCACATGGGGAGAAATGCAAGGAAGCAAATTGACAGGATGAATTGAGCAGACCAGATACCATTTTACATAAACGTAATAATTTAAAAATTTGGAATGCAGGCAGGCTAAATGCATGTTATTTAAGCCGGTGATTTTATAGAAAAGCAGTAGGGCCTAACAGTCTGTTGCATTATCGTTATGTGAACTACCATTGACATGAACACCAACCTAAGACCTAACACTACTAACTAGTTCATTAATAGACAACACAAAATTGCCTGTTTCTCAAAATGTACTTTTAATGAATTTAGCCTAACAATAATGAATAATGTAGTTTAGGTCTACATCATTTAGAAAGAAAGAACTATAATTATTGCTGTTCAAGGCTTGACCTACCAGAATAATATTTAATATTTCTAAAATACGTCATATTTTTATATACAAGTAAGTCTACAAGCTTAATTAAATTTGATTAACATACCACACCAAGTGCATTTATTGTCGTATCATCTCTACTAGCAGCTATACACCCGTCGTCGGGTGATCCACCGTCACACATCCCTGCAAACGCTGCCATCGATCGAGCAGCTCGTAAGTACATCAACAGGTCACCGTCCAGAGTAATGTTTGGTAGCCAGCGAAGATCCTCTCGTTCCTTGCCCATCTCCGGGTCGGGAGAAAACACAGCCAAAACCTCCCCGCGATGCTCCGGCAGCCGGGCCTGGCCATCACAACAATATTACCAGTCAGTCACACTTAGCTTTTACAGGAATGCATGCAATATTTCAGAATCACTTTGACAATTAGGCCTAACCCGGTAGGCCCAGTCACATTTCTGTAATTTTATTTTATTCTCCGAAACATAAAGACATCTAATGGATTAGTGGGTTGCACCTTTTCTCAATGGACGAGTAGTCTAACTCCGCCCCCTGACGTCACGACTCAAACATGTGATCAAAGATGGCCGTACTGTGGGACGATTTTAACTGACAGCCTTACTGTACCACACTAAAAACTGGATTGCTGGATTGAAATGATTCAATATTGTATTGTTTCACAATGTTCGTCAAGAGTTAAAATAGGAGGGGTGTTTTTCCACTCGTTTCCAAAGCATATCAAGTTGAGAAAGACGTGGGACGTTAATATCAGATAGATGAAAAACGTGTTACAAAAACTTCTGATACCATGCTTTTAGGCCTATGTTCTTTGCATTTTGTGGATTCCGATTACAAGCAAATTCCTTATGGCAAACTTAAGTGTTTGCGAGATGGAGCCGTGCCCAGTGTTTTCCCGTTTTTTTATTTCCCAGACTGGCCAACTATCTTCATTCTAAACTAAATCCAGGCTAATGAGTAGACCTGTTTGATGCAAGAGGCCTAAGCGCTAGACAGGCTACTTTTGTTTAGGTGTAGGGAGGGCATAGACCTAGCTAGAATAGAATAGAATAGAATGTTGCTTTATTTCCATTTTAAGTGTTGCATAAATAGTTAAGTTTATGTTTACATAACACAGTTCACCCCTGAGATAATAAAAATACATCTCGTATAGGGTATATGGAAAGGAAAATAACACCTAGGCCTAACCTCTGCTTATTGGTAGGTTAATACTACCAATGTAGCCTTGATTTTTCTTTTAAAGTAGGCCTAGGTCTAAAGCTTTCAAGGTTAAAGGCCTAAACTGTGTATAAACTATAAATAGGGGCACATTTCTAGGCCTAAATCTTAGCAAAAGAGGTGTCTAGTCCTAGCCGAGTAGGCCTAGGATTAGAACCTAGGCCTACCCCTAGAGTTAAACCTAGACCTACTTTCTACGATATGATCTTGTGAACTGAGGGATCATAATAAATTATGTTGGCCTAAACCTGAGACTAAACTAAAAAAACGCTTTCCAGAGTAAAAGCTTTGGGTTTATAATCATTCTAGACCCAAAGGTATAGGGCCATGATTCCATGATGACCACCGTTTTCCGAAGTCCACACAGTCTTAAATTATTATCATAGGGCGATACAAAGAGACTGTAGCCTTCCCTAAAAAGCCACTGGCTTCCTTTTTGACCTACATAGTCTTTGACTAAGCCCATTCTAAAATATTACATATTTTTTAGTGATTTTTCCACCCATACTGGCGTAAAAACATGTTCAAGTCCAATGCGCCAACCACACTTAGGTTGCAGCGTGTCCCACAGTTCGCGGCGCTATCTGTTGGATTTTTCGGAACTAACTTAGCCCCGCCTTTGACTAGTTGTCCATTGTTCCAATTTCTTTGGCTATAGGCCCTAGGCCTATAAAGCTCAAACTTATAGAAAAACAACACTTAAATTAGGCCTAGATCCCTTTATTCAAAAATTTAATAGGTATGTTCAGTTCGACTTTTTTCATTGTTAGTTC
>JAMZAV010003362.1:0-56933 GCA_024449915.1 Sweltsa coloradensis
ACAAAAATTACTGAAAAAACCAGCAAAATAACAAAATGAAACTGTCAAACTAAGAAAATGAAAAACTGACAAAATTACAAACTTACAATATGAAAATGACTAAAACTGACAAAATGCATTGACAATCTGACATTCTTACAAAATCAAACTGAAGAAAACTAGCAAATTGACAAAATGAAACTGTGAAAACTAGCAAATTGACAAAATGAAACTGTGAAAATGAAAACTTACAATATAAAAAATGACTAAAACAAGCAAACTGACAAAATGTTATTGACAAACTGACAATATTACAATATCAAACTGACGAAAACTAGCAAATAAACAAAATAAAACTGTCAAACTGTGAAAATTATAAAATGACAAAATTACAAACTTACAATATGAAAATGACTAAAACTAACAACCTGACAAAATGCAATTGTCAATCTGACATTCTTACAAAATCAAACTGACGAAAAGTAACAAATTGACAAAATGAAACTGTCAAACTAAGAAAATGAAAAACTGACAAAATTACAAACTTACAATATGAAAATGACTAAAACTAACAACCTGACAAAATGCATTGACAATCTGACATTCTTACAAAATCAAACTGAAGAAAACTAGCAAATTGACAAAATGAAACTGTGAAAACTAGCAAATTGACAAAATGAAACTGTGAAAATGAAAAAACTTACTAATTTGAAAATGACTAAAACCAGCAAAACGACAAAATCGTTATTGACACAACTGACAATATTACAATATCAAACTACGAAAAATAAGCTAATAAAAAAATAAAACTGTCAAACTGTGAAAATAATAAAATGACAAAATTACAAACTTACAATATGAAAATGACTAAAAACTTAACAACCTGGGACAAAATGCAATGTCAATCTGACATCTTACAAAATCAAACTGGTGAAAAACTACCAAATTGACACAAAGGAAACAGTAAAAACTGTGAAATGAAAACTGACAAAATGACAAAATACAATAATGAAAATGTTTAAAACTAACAAACTGACAAAATGCAATTGAAAATCCGACATTGTTACAAAATCAAACTGACGAAAAGTAGCAAAATTGACAAAATGTAAACTGTGAACAAATGAAAAAACTTTCAATTTGAAAATGAATTAAACAAGCCAAACTGACAAAATGTTATGACAAACGGACAATATTAACAATACCAAATGACGAAAAACTAGGATTATTAAACAAAATGAAAACTGTCAAACAGGAAATGAAAAACTGACAAAATGTCAAACTTACAAATGAAATGACGAAAACTAACAACCTGACTCAATGCAATTGACAATCTGACATTCTTACAAAATCAAACTGGACGAAAAGTAGCAAATTGACAAATAACAACATGTGAAAATGAAAAACTTACAATTGAAAGTGGCTTACACAAGCAAACTGACAAATGTATGACAAACGTGACAAATAAACAATAACCAAACGACGAAAACTAGCAAATTAACAAAATGAAAACTGTAAAACGTGTGAAAATAAAAATCTGACCAAAACGAAAACTTTCAATATGGGAAAATGACTTAAAACTAACAACCTGACAAAAAGCAATTGACAATCTGACATTCTTACATAATCAAAATGAACGAAAACTAGCAAATTGACAGCTAATGAAACTGTTAAAAATTGAAAAACTCACAATTTGACTGGACTAAAACAAGCAACTGGACAAAATGTTTTTGCAAAACTGACAATATGACAATATCAAAAACTGACGAAACCTAAGCAAATAAAACAAAATAAAACTCGTCCAAACTATGAAAATATAAAATGACAAAAATTACAAAACTTACAATATGAAAAGACTAAAAACTACACAACCTGACAAAAATGCATGTCCAAATCTGACATTCTTACAAAATCAAACCTGGTGAAAACTACCAAAGTGACAAAATGAAACAGTTAAAACGGTGAAAATAAAATCTGACAAAATGACAAACTTACAATATGAAAATGTTTAAAACAACAACATGACAAAATGCAATTGACAAGCCGACATTGTTACAAAATCAAACTGACGAAAAGTAGCAAATTGGACCCAAAATGAAACGTGAAAATGAAAAAACTTTCATTGAAAATGAATAAACAAGCAAACTGACAAATGTATTGACAAACTGACAATATTACATATCAAACTGTCGAAACTAGCATTTAACAAAATGAAACATGTCAAAATGAAAAAGAAAACCTGACAAAATTACAAACTAACAATATGAACATGACCTTAACTCACAACCTGACACAAGCACTTGACAATCTAAAATTCTTACAAAAATCAAACTGACGAAAAGTACAAGATCAAAATGAAACTGTTGAAAATGAAAAACTTTCAATTGAAAAGAATTAAACAAGCAAACTGACAAAATGTTATTGACAAACTGACAATATAACCATACAAACGACGGAAAAACTAGAATATTACAAAATGAAAATCCTTCAAAACAGTGAAAATGCAAAAAGGACAAAATTTCCAATTACAATATGAAAAGGACTAAACTAAACAAACGAGACCTGACAAAATGCAATAGACATCTGACATTCTTACAAATCAAACTGACGAAAAGAGCAAATTGACAAAATGAAACTATTAAAATTCTCAAAAACTTCAATTTGAAACATGAATTAAACACAAAGTGACAAAGTGGTAGGACAAACGACAAATTACAATATCAAATGTCGAAACTTAGCATTTAACAAATTGAAAAACTGTCAAACTGTTATAAAAAGAAAATCTGACAAAATTACAACTCCAATTATGAAAATGACCTTAACAAACCAATCTGACACAAGCAATTGACAATCTAAAATTCTTACAAAAATCAACGACGAAAAGTACAAAGACCAAATGAAACTGTGAAAAATGAAAAAAACTTTCAATTGAAAATGAATTAAACAAGCAAACTGACAAAATGTTATTGACAAAACGACAATATAAACAATACCAAAACTGACGAAAAAATAGAATATTAACAAAATGAAACTGTCAAACAGTGAAAATGAAAAACTGACAAAATGTCAAACCTTACAATATGAAAATGGATAAAAACTAACAACCTGACAAAAGCAATTGACAATCTGACATTCTTACAAAATCAAACTGCGAAAAAGTTTTTTTTTTTTTAGCAAATTGACAAACAATGAAACTATGCAAAATGAAAAACTTTCAATTGAAAACGAATTAAACAAGCAAACTGACAAAAATGTTATTGACAAACTGACAATAAACAATACCAACTGACGAAAACTAGGATATTAACAAAATGGAAACTGTCAAACAGTGAAAATGAAAAACTGAAAAATGTCTAAAATTACAATAGAAAAATGACTAAAAAACAACCTGACAAAATGCAATTGACAATCTGACATTCTTACAAAATCAAACTGACGGAAAAACAGCAAATTGACAAATGAAAACTGTGAAAATGGAAAAACTTACAATTTGAAAAATGACTGAAACAAGCAAAACTGACAAAATTTTATGACAACTGACAATATTAGAATATTTTACTGACGAAAAACCTAGCAACATAACAAAATGAAACTGTCAAAACTAAGAAAATGAAAAACTGACAAAATTACAAACTTACAATATGACAAATGACTAAAACTGACAAAATGCAGTGACAATCTGACAATTTTTAAAAATCAAACTGAAGAAAGAAAACTAGCCAAAATGACAAAAGAAATCGTGAAAACTAGCAAATTGAACAAATTGAAACGGTGAAAATGAAAAAACTTACAATCATAAAAAATGACTAAAACAAGCAAACTGACAAAATGTTATGACTCAAACTGACAATATTACAATATCAAACTGACGAAAACTAGCAAATTAAACAAATAAAAACTGTCAACTGTGAAAATTATAAAATGACAAAATAACAACTTTACAATATGAAAAGGACTAAAACTAAAAACCTGACAAAATGCAATTGGCAATCTGACAATTCTTACAAAATCAACTGGTGAAAAAAGCTACCAAATTGACCAAAATTGAAAAACAGTAAACTGTAAAAATGAAAATCTGACCAAAATGACAAAATTACAATATGAAAATGTTTAAAACTAAGAACATGACAAAATGCAATGACAACCGACATTGGTACAAAATCAAACGCGAAAAGTACAAATTGCCAAAATGAAACTGTGAAAATTGAAAAACTACATTAGAAATGACTAAAACAAAGCAAAATTGACAAAATGAATCAGACCTTCTTACAAATCTAACTGACGAAAAACTAGCAAATTGACAAAATGCGAACTGTTAAACTGTGAAAATGAAAATTCCGACAAAATGAACAAAAACTTACCATATGAAAATGTTTAAAAAACTAACAACCTGGACAAAATGCAATTGACAAATCTGACATTCTTACACAATCAAAAACTGGACAAACGAAAAGTAACCCAAAGTGACAAAATGAAACTGTCAAACTGTAAAAATGAATAACTGACAAACTTACAAACTGAACATATGAAATTGACCTAACTAACAACCTGACACAATGCAATAAGACAATCTGACATTCTTACAAAATCAAACTGACGAAAAGTAGCCAAATTGACAAAATGAAAACTGTGAACATGACAAACTTACAATTTGAAAAGTGACCTACAACAAGCAAACTGACAAAATGTTATTGACAAACTGACAATATTACAATATCAAACGGACGCAAAACCTAGCAAAATAAACAAAATGAAAACTGTCAAAACTGTGGAAAATGAAAAACTGACAAAAGACAAACTTACAATATGAAAATGTTTAAAACTAAAAACCTGACAAAATGCAATTAACAATCTAACATTCTTACAAATTCAAACTGACGAAAAGTAAACAAAGTGACAAAATGAAACGTGAAAATGAAAAACTTTTCAAATCTGAAAATGAATTAAACAAGCAAACTGACAAATTGTATGACAAAAATGGACAATATTATAATACATTTTCACTGACGAAAACCTAGCAAAATAACAAAAAATGAAACTGTCAAACTAAGAAAATGAAAAAACTGACAAATTAAAAAATTACAATATGAAAATGACTAAAACTAACACCTGACAAACACTGCATGACAATATGACCATTCTTACAAAATCAAAACTGAAGAAAAATAGCAAATTGACAAAATGAAAAACTGTTAAACTGTAACCCTGAAAATTCTGACAAAATGACAAACTACAATATGAAAATGTGTAAAACTAAACAAACCTGACAAAAATGCAATTGACATCTGACATTCTTACAAAAATCAAACGACGAAAAGTAACACAATTGACAAAATGAAACTGTCAAACTGTAAAAATGATAATCTGACAAAATTACAAACTAAACAATATGAAAGTGACCTTAACTAACAACCTGACACAAGCAAAGACAATCTGACATTCTTACAACAATCAACTGACGAAAAGTTAGTCCAAATTGACAAAAATGAACGTGAAAATGAAAAACTTACACTGTTGAAAGTGACTTAAACAAGCAAACTGACAAAATCTTATTGACAAACTGACAATATGGTACAATAAGTCAAAACTGACGAAAACCTAAGCAAAATAACAACATGAAACTGCAAAATGGGAAAATGAAAAACTGACAAATGGACAAACTTACAATATGAAAATGTTTAAAACTTAAAAAAACCTGACAAATGCAATTAACAATCTAACATTCTGACAAATTCAAACTGACGCAAAAGTAACAAATTGACAAAATGAAACTGGGGAAAATGAAAAACTTTTTCAATTTGAAAAGGAATTAAAACAAGACAAACTGACAAATTGTTATAGACTAACTTGCAATATTACCAATATCAAATGACGAAACCTAGCAAAATAACAAAATGAAAAACTGTCAAAACTGGAAAAATGAAAAACTGACAAAATGACAAACTACAATATGAAAAGGACTAAAAACTAACAACCTGACAAAAGCATGACAATCTGGACATTCTTACAAAAAAAACTGAAGAATCATAGCAAATTGACAAAATGAAACTGGAAACTAGCAAATGACAAAATGAAACTGTTTGAAAATGAAAACTTACAATTTGAAATGACTAAAACAAGCAACTGACAAAAATGTTATTGACAAACTGACAATATTAAATATCAAACTGACGAAAACTAGCAAAAAACAAAATAAAACGTCAAACTGTGAAAATAATAAAATCGACAAAAATACAAAACTTACAATATGAAAATGACTAAAAACTACTAACAATACCTGACAAAAGGCAATATGTGTCAAATCTGACATTCTTACAAAATCAAAATGGTGAAAAAATACCAATTGACAAAATGAAACAGTAAAACTGTGAAAATGAAATCTGACCAAAAATGACAAACTTACAATATGAAAATGTTACAAACTAACAACTGACAAAAATGCCAAAAAAAAATTTTTTGTTTTTTGGACAATCCGACATGTTACAAAATCAAACTGACGAAAAGTATCAAATTGGGACAGAATGAAACTGTGAAAAAATGACAAACTCACATTTGAAAATGACTAAAACAAGCAAACTGCCCATTAATGTTGTTTGGACAACACTGACAATATTACAATATCAAAACTGCTGAAAACTAGCAAATAAAACAAATAAACTGTCAAACTGTGAAAATTATAAAATGACAAAATTACAACTTACAATATAAAATGTTTAAAAAACTAACAACTGACAAAATGCAATTGTCAATCTGACATTCTTTACAAAATCAAAATGTGAAAAATACCAAATTGACAAAATGAAACAGTAAACTGTGAAAATGAAAACGATGACAAATGACAAACTTACAATATGAAAAATGTTTAAAACTAACAACCTGGTACAAAATGCCAATTGACAATCCGACAATTGTACAAAATCAAACTGACGAAAAGTAGCAAATTGACAAATGAAAACTGTGAAAATGAAAAACTTTCAATGGAAAATGAATTAAACAAGAACTGAAAAAAATTGTTATGACAAACTGACAATATTACAATATCAAACTGTCGAAAAACTGCATTTTAACAAAATGAAACTGTCAAAACTGTAAAAAAGAAAATCTGACAAAATTACAAACTCACAATATGAAAATGACCTTAACTAACAATCTGACACAATGCAATTGACAATCTAAAATTCTTACAAAATCAAACTGACGAAAAGTACAAAGACAAAATGAAACTGTGAAAATGAAAAACTTTCAATTTGAAAATGAATTAAACAAGCAAACTGACAAATGTTATTGACAAAACTGACAATATAACAATACCAAAATCTGGACGAAAACTAGAATATTAACAAAATGAAACTGTCAAACAGTGAAAATGAAAAACTGACCAATTATACGTCAAACTTACAATAAGAAAAATGACTAAACTAACAACCTGACAAAATGCAATTGACAATCTGACATTCTTACAAAATCAAAACTGACGAAAAGAGCAAAATTTGACAAAATGAAACTGTGAAAATGAAAAATGGGTGGCCCCCTTTGAAAATGAATAAACAAGCAAACTGACAAAATGTTATTGACAACTGACAATATAACAATACCAAACTGACGAAAAATAGGATATTAACAAAATGAAACTGTAAAACAGTGAAAATGAAAAAACTGACCCCCTCCAAAATGTCAAACTTACAATATGGAAATGAACTAAAACTAACAACCTGACAAAATGCAATTGCAATCTGGACATTCTTACAAAATCAAACTGACGGAAATACTAGCAAATTGACAAAATGAAAACGTGAAAATGGAAAAACTTACATTGAAAATGACGTAAAACAAGCAAACTGACAAAATTTTATTGACCAAACTGACAATATTATAATATTTTACTGACGAAAACCTAGCAAATACCCAAAATGAAACGGTCAAACTAAGAAAATGAAAAATGACAAAATTACAAACTTACAATATGACAATGACTAAAACTAATAACCTGACAAAATGCATTGACCAATCTGACATTCTTAAAAAATCAAACACTGAAGAAAAACTAGCAAATTGACAAAAAGAAACTGTGAAAACTAGCAAATTGACAAAATGAAACTGTGAAAATGAAACTACAATATAAAAAATGACTTAAAACAAGCAACAACTGACAAAATGTTATGACAAACTGACAATATTAAATATCAAACTTGTGTCCCCCGGAAAAACCTAGCAAATAAAACAAAATAAAACTGTCAAACTGTGAAAATTATAAAAATGAACAAAATTACAAACTTACAATATTGAAAATGACTAAAAAACTTACAACCTGACAAAAATGCAATTTGTCAAATTCTGACATCTTACAAAAATCAAACTGGTGAAAAACTACCAAATGACAAAATGGGAAACAGTAAAACTGTTAAAAATTGAAAAATCTGACAAAATGAAAACTTACAATATGAAAATGTTTAAAAACTAACAACCTGACAAAATGAATCTGACATTCTTACAAAATCTAACTGACGAAAACTAGCAAATTGACAAAAGGAACTGTTAACTGGAAAAATGAAAATCTGACAAAATGACAAACTTACAATATTGAAAATGTTTAAAAACCTAACAACCTGACAAATGCAATTGACAATCTGACATTCTTACAAAATCAAACTGACGAAAAGTACAAATGACAAAATGAAACTGTCAAACTGTAAATGATAATTGACAAAATTACAAACTAACATATGGAAAGTGACCTTAACTAACAAAACCTGACACAATGCAATAGGACAATCTGACATTCTACAAAATCAAAAACTGACGAAAAGTAGCAATTGACAATGAAACTGTGAAAATGCAAAAAACTTACAATTTGAAAGTGGACTTAAAAACAAGCAAAATGACAAAAATGTTATTGACAAACTGGACAATATTACAATATCAAACTGACGAAAAACCATGCAAAATAACAAAATTAAACTGTCAAACCTGTGAAAATGAAAAACTGACCAAATGACAAAACTTACAATATGAAAATGTTAAAACTAAAAAACCTGACAAAATGCCAATTAACAATCTAACATCTGACATAATCAAAATGACGAAAATAGAAATTGACAGAATGAAACTGTGAAAATGAAAAACTCACAATTTGAAAATGGACTAAAACAAGCAAAACTTGACAAAATGTTGACAAATTGACAATATTACAAATATCAAACTGACGAAAAATAGCAAATAAACAAATAAAACCTGTCCAACTGTGAAAATATAAATGACAAAAATTACAAACTTACAATATGAAAAATGGATAAAAAACTAAACAAACCTGACAAAATGCAATTGTCAAGCTGACATCTTACAAAATCAAAACTGGTGGAAAACGAACAAATGGGACAAAATGCAAACAGTTAAAACCCCGGTGAAAATGAAAAAACCTGACAAAATTACAAAACTACAATATAAAAATTTAAAACTAAAAACTGAACAAAATGCAATTGTCAATCTGACATCTTACAAAATCCAAAGGTGAAAAACTACCCAAATTGACAAAATGAAACAGTAAAAACGGGGAAAATGAAAATCTGACCAAATGACAAACTTACATATTGAAAATGTTTAAAACTAACAACCTGACAAAATGCAATGACAACCGACATTGTTTACAAAAGCAAACTGCACGAAAAGTAGCAAATTGACAAAATGAAATGTGAAAATGAAAAAAAGACAATTTGAAAAAGAATTAAACAAGCAAACTGACAAATTGTTATTGACACAACTGACAATATTACAATATCAAAACTGTCGAAACTTAGCATTTTAACAAAATGAAAACTGTTCAAACTGGTAAAAAAGAAAATCTGACAAAATTACAAACTCACAATATGAAAAGACCTAACTACCAATCTGACACCAATGCAATTGACAATCTAAAATTCTTACAAATCAAACTGACGAAAAAGTACAAAGACAAAATGAAACTGTGAAATGAAAAAACTTTCAATTGAAAATGAATTAACAAGCAAACTGACAAAAATGTTATGACAAAATGACAATATAACAATACCAAACTGACGAAAACTAGAATATGCAACAAAATGAAACTGTCAAAACGTGAAAATGAAAAACTGACAAATATGTCAAAAAATTACAATATGAAAATGACTAAAACTAACAACCTGGACAAAATGCAATTGGACAATATGACATTCTTACAAAATCAAACTGACGAAAAGTAGCAAATTGACAAATGTAAACTGTGAAAATGAAAAACTGTCAATTGAAAATGATTAAACAAGCAAATTGACAAAATGTTATGAACAAAACTGGACAATATAAACAATACCAAACTGACGAAAACTAGGATATTAACAAAGAACTGTCAAAACAGTTTTTTCAAAATGAAAAACTGACAAAATGTCAAACTTACAATATGAAATGACTAAAACTAACAACCTGACAAATGCAATTGCCAATCTGACATCTGACAAAATCGAAAACTGACGAAAACTAGCAAATTGACAAAATGAAAACTGTGAAAATGGAAAAAATGACCAATTTTAAAAATGACTTAAACAGCAAACTGGACAAAGTATTGACAAACTGACAATATTAAATATTTTATGACGAAAAACCTAGCAAAAATAACAAAATGAAAAAACTGTCAAACTAAGAAGGAAAAAAAACTGACCCAAATACAAATTACAATATGAAAAGGACTAAAACTAACAAACGACAAATGCATTGACTCAATCTGACATTCTACAAAATCAAACTGAAAAACTAGCAAATTGGACAAAATGAAAACTTTCTGAAAACTAGCAAATTGACAAAATGAAAAACTGTGAAAATTGAAAACTACTAAAACAAGCAAACTGACAAAATGTTATGAAAACGGACAATATTACAATATCAAAACTGACGAAAAATAGCATAAAAAAAAAAAAACTGTCAAACTGTGAAAAATTATAAAATGACAAAATTATAAACTTACAATATGAAAATGACTAAAAACAACACCTGACAAAAAATGCAATTGTCAATCTGACATTCTTACAAATCAAAACTGGGGAAAACTACCAAATTGACAAAATGAAACAGAAAACTGTAAAATGAAAATTGACAAAATGGACAAACTTACAATATGAAAATGCTTAAAAATAACAACCTGACAAAAATGCATTGGACAATCCGACATTGTTACAAATCAACTGACGAAAAAGTATGCAAATTGACAAAAATGAAACTGTGAAATGAAAAACTTACAATTAGAAAAATGACTAAAACAAGCAACTGACCCCCCCCCCCCCCCCCCCAAAAAGAATCTGACATTCTTACAAATCTAGCTGACCCCGCACCACTAGCAAATTGACAAAATGGAACTGTTAAACTGGGAAAAGAAAATTCTGACAAAAATGACAACTTACAATAGAAAATGTTTAAAACTAACAACTGACAAAATGCAATGACAATCTGACATGCTACAAAATCAAACTGACGAAAAGTAAACTAAAATGACAAAATGAAACTGTCAAACGTAAAAATGATAAGTCGGACAAAATACAAACTATACAATATGGAAAGTGGACCTTAAACTAACAACCTGACACAATGCAATAGACAATCTGACAGTCGTTCAAAAGCAAACTGACGAAAAGTAGCAAATTGACAAAATGAAACTGGGAAAATGAAAAACTACATGAAAATGACTTAAACAAGCCAAGGTACTGACAAAATGGTATGACAAACTGACAATATTATAATATTTCACTGACGAAAACCTAGCAAAAAACAAAAATGAACTGTCAAAAACTAAGAAAATGAAAAAACTGACAAAAATTACAAACTTACACTAGAAAAAGGACTAAACTGAAACAACTGACAATGCATTGACCATCTGACATTCTTACAAAATCAAACGAGAAAACTAGCAAATAGACAAAATGAAACTGTGAAAACTAGCAATTGACAAAATGAAACTGTGAAAATGAAAAACTTACAATTTGAAAATTGGACTAAAACAAGCAAACTGACAAAATGTATTGACAAACTGACCCATATTACAATATCAAACTGACGAAAATAGCAAAATCAACAAATAAAAAACTTGTCAAAAACCCACGTGAAATAATAAATGACAAAATCAAACTTACAATATGAAAATGACATAAAACTAACAACCTGAACAAAATGCAATTGTCAATCTGACATTCTTACAAAATCACACTGGTGAAAAACTATACCAAATGACAAAATGAAACAGTAAAAACTGTAACAGTAACTTACAATATGACAAATGTGAAAACCTAACAAACCTGCAAAATGCAAGTGACAATCCGACATGTTACAAAACAAAAACTGACGAAAAGTAGCAAATTGACAAAATGAAACTGTGAAAATGAAAAAAACTTTCAATTTGAAAATGAATAAAACAGCCAAAACTGACAAAATGTTATGACAAACTGGACAATATAACATACCAAACTGACGTGAAAACTAGGATATTAACAAAAAATGAAAACTGTCAAACAGTGGAAAATGAAAAACTGACAAAATGTCAAAACTTACAATATGAAAATGACTAAAACTAAACACCTGACAAAAGCAATTGACAATCTGACATTCTAACAAAGTCAAACTGCCCGAAAAGTAGCAAAGTGAAACAATGAAACTGTAAAAATGAAAAACTTTCAATTGAAAATGAATTAACAAGCAAACTGACAAAAGTTATTGACAAACTGGAGAATATAACATACCAAAACTGACGCAAAACTAGGATATACAAAATGAAAACTGTCAAAACAGTGAAAATGAAAAATCGGACAAAATGTCAAACTTACAATATGAAAATGACTAAAACTAACAACCTGACAAATGCAATTGACAATCTGGACATTCTTACAAATCAACCTGACGAAAAACTAGCAAATGACAAAACTGGAACTGTCCCAATGAAAATCTGACAAAATGACAAACTTACAATATGAAAATGTTTTAAAACTAAAACCTGACTAAAATGCAATTTAAATCTGACATTCGTACAATATCAAACTGACGAAAGTAACAAAATTGACAAATGAAACTGTCAAACTGTTGAAATGAAAAAACTGACAAAATTACAAACTTACAATATAAAAATGTTAAAACTAACAACCTGGACAAAATGCAATTGTCAATCTGACATTCTTACAAAATCAAAATGGTGAAAACTACCAAATTGGACAAAATGAAACAGTAAAAACTGTGAAAATGAAAATCTGACCAAAATGAACAAACTTACAAATATGAAAATGTTTTAAAACTAACAAACTGACAAAATGCAATTGACAATCCGACATTGTTACAAAAATCCAAAACTGACGCCAAAAAAGTAGCAAAATTGACAAACTGAAACTGTTAAAAATGAAACACTTTCAATTTGGAAAATGAATTAAACAAGGCAAAAAACTGAAAATGTTATTGACAAACTGACATATTACAATATCAAACTGTCGAAAACTAGCATTTTAAAACAAAATTGAAACTGTCAAACTGTAAAAAAGAAAATCTGACAAAATACAAACTCCAAACCAAAAAATATGAAAGTGACCTTAACTAACAATCTGACACAATGCCAATTGACAATCTAAAATTCTTACCAAAATCAAGGACGAAAAGTACAAAGACAAAAGAAACTGTGAAAATGAAAAACTTTCAATTTGAAAAATGAATTAAACAAGCAAACTGACAAAAATGTTATTGACAAAACTGACAATATAACAATACCAAACTGACGAAAACTAGAATATAACAAAATGAAACTGCAAACAGTGAAAATGGAAAAAAAAACTGACAATATGTCAAACTACCATATGAAAATGACTAAAAACTAACAAACCTGACCAAAATGCAATTGACAATCTGACATTCTTACAAAATCAAACTGGACGAAAAGTAGCAACCTGACAAAATGAAACTGTGAAATGAAAAACTTTCAATTTGAAAATTGAATTAAACAAGCAAACTGGACCAAAATGTTATGACCAAACTGACAATAAACATACCAAACTGACGAAAACTAGGATATTAACAAAATAAACTGTCAAACAGTGAAAATGAAAAACTGACAAAATGTTCAAACTTTACACATATGAAAATGACAAAACTAACAACCTGACAAAATGCAATTGACCCATCGACATTCTTACAAAATCAAACTGACGAAAACTAGCAAATTGACAAAACATGAAACTGTGAAAATGAAAACTTACAATATGAAAATGACTTAAACAAGCAAACTGACAAAATTTTATAGACAAAACTGACAATATTATAATATTTTACTGCGAAAAACATAAGCAAAAATAAACAAAAATGAAACTGTCAAACTAAGAAAATGAACAACTGACAAAAATTTACAAACTACAATATGAAAATGACAAAAACTAACAATGAAAATATGCATTGACAATCTGACATGCTACAAAATCAAACTTAAGAAATAAACTAGCAAATGACAAAATGCACTGTGAAAACTAGCAAAAATTGACAAAATGAAACTGTGAAAATGAAAACTTACAATATAAAAAAATGACTAAAACAAGTCAAACTGACAAAATGTTATTGGCAAAAATGACAATATTACAATAGCAAACTGACGAAAACTAGCAAATTTAAAACCAAATAAAAAACTGTCAAAACTGTGCAATTATAAAATGACAAAATTACAAACCTTACAATATTGAAAATGACTAAAAACTAACAACCTGACAAAATGCAATTGTCAATCTGACATTCTTACAAAATCAAACTGGGAAAAATAACAAATCGACAAAATGAAACAGTAAAACTGTAAAAAAATGAATAATCTGCAAAAAATGCCAAACTTCAATATGAAAAATTTTAAAAACTAACAACCTGACAAAATGCAATTGACAAATCCGACAGTGTTAACAAAATCAAAAACTGACGAAAAGTATCAAATTGACAAAATGGAACTGTTAAACTGTGAAAATGAAAATCTGGACAAAATGACAAACTTACAATATGAAATGTTTAAAAACTAACAACCTGACAAAATGCAATTGAACAATCTGGAACATTCTTACAAATCAAACTGGACGAAAAGTAAACAAATTGGACAAAATGAAAACTGTCAAACTGTAAAAAGGATAATTGACCAAAATACAAATCACAAATGAAAGTGACCTTAACTAAAGACAACCTGACACCAATGCAATAGACAATCTGACATTCTTACAAAATCAAACTGACGAAAAGTAGCAAATTGACAAAATGGAAACTGTGAAATGAAAAAAACTTACAATTTGAAAGTGACTTAAACAAGCAAAATGACAAAAATGTTATTGACAAACTGACAATATTACAAATCAATACTGACGAAAAACCTAGCAAAATAAAAAAAATGAAAAACTGTCAACCTTGTGAAATGAAAAAAACTGACAAAATGACAAACTTACAATATGAAAAATGTTTAAAACTAAAAACCTGGACAAAATGCAATAACAATCTAAACATTCGTAAACAAAAATCAAAACTGACGGAAAAGTAAACAAATTGACAAAATGAAACTGTGAAAATGAACAAACCTTTTCAATTTGTAAAATGAATTAAACAAGCAAACTGGACAAATTTGTTATAGACTAACTGACAATTAATTATAATCTTTCACTGACGAAAACCTAGCAAAATAAACCCAATGAAACTGTCAAACTAAGAAAATGAAAAACTGACAAAATTACAACTTACAATATGAAAAATGACTAAAAACTAAAACAACCTGACAAAAGCATTGACAATCTGGACATTCTTACAAAAATCAAACTGAATAAACTAGCAAATTGACAAAATGAAACTGTGAAAACTAGCAAATTGACTAAATTAAACAGTCAAACTGTGAATATGAAAACTTACAATTTGAAAATGACTAAAACAAGGCAAACTGACAAAAATGTTATTGGACAAACGACAATATTACAAAATCAAACTGACGAAAACTAGCAAAATAAACAAAATAAAACTGTCAAACTGTGAAAATAATTAAAATGACAAAATTACAAAACTTACAATATGGAAAATGACTAAAACTAACAACCCTGACAAAATGCAATTGTCAATCTGACATTCTTACAAAATCAAAAATGGTGAAAACTACCAAATTGACAAATGAAAAAAAGTACCAAAACTGTGAAAATGCCAGGAAAATTTTTCTTTGGGGAACAAAATGACAACTTACAATATGAAAATGTTTAAAATAACAACCTGACAAAATGCAATGGACAATCCGACAGTGTTACAAAATCAAACTGCCGAAAAGTAGCAAATGGACAAAATGAACTGTGAAAAATGAAAAACCTTTCAATTTGAAAATGAATTAAACAAGCAAACTGACAAAATGTTATTGACAAACTGACAATATAAACAATACCAAACTGACGAAAAACTAGGATATTAACAAAATGAAACATGTCAAAAAAGTGAAATGAAAAACTGACAAAATGTCAAACTACAATTGGAAAAATGGACTAAAACTAACAACCTGACCAATGCAATTGACAATCTGACATTCCCTTACAAAGTCAAACTGACGGAAAAGTAGCAAATTGAAACAAGGAAACTGTAAAAATGAAAAACTGTCAATTTGAAAATGAAAAACAAGAAATACAAAATTTAAAAATGCAAAAAAAATAAAAACTACAAAATGGAATTTAAAAAAAATGAAAATGCAAAAAATAAAATGAAAAATGAAAATTAAACTTACAAATAAAATGACAAAAACTAACAATACAAAATGCAAAAAAATTAATTTTAAAAAAAAAAAAATAAAAATTGACAAAATGAAATTAAAAAAGAAAACTTTCAAAAAAACAAAAAGCAAACTGAAAAAAGATTTAAAAAAAAATTTTCAATATAAAGCCCCCAAAAAAATCAAAAAACAAAAAGAAAATGCAAACTTAAAATAAAAAAGACAAAATACAATTTCAAATAAAAAATAAAAATAACAATTTTACAAAAAGCAATTTAAAATTGACACTTACAAAAAAACACGAAAACTAGCAAATTAAAAAAAACAAATTAAAAAAAAAAAAAAAAAAAAAAAAACCAAAGTATTTAAAACGAAAAAAACAACCAAATTGAAAAAAAGCTTAACAAAAGAAACTTTTTAATGAAAATTAAAATTACAAAAAAACAAAATATGAAAATGACCAATAAAAACCCCAAAAATGAAACTACATTTTAAAATCAAAAGAAAACCCCAAAAAGAAAAAAAAAAAATTAAAAAAAACTTAATTTAAATACAAAAAAGCAAATGAAAATTTATTTAAAAAACAAATTTTCAATATAAACGACAAAAATACAAAATAAAAAAATGAAAATTCCCCCCCTTAAAATAAAAAATGTAAAAAACAAATTCAAAATAAATAAAACAACAAATTGAAAAAAGAATTAAAAAAGAATTCTTTAAAAAAATTTAAAAAAAGCAAAAAAATGAAATTGCTCAAATTAAAATTTAAAACCCGGGAAAAAAAAAATTTAAAATTTAAAAGACTAAAAAACAAACAAAAAATAAAAAGTTTTAAAAAAAATAAAATGGTGAAAATCCAAATTTAAAAAATAAACATTAAATTGAAAAAAAGAAACTGGGAAAAATGAAAAACTTCAATTTAAAAAAAAAATAAAACAACAAAATGCAAAAAAAATCTGACATTTTTACAAAAAAACTAAAAAAACCCCAAATTGACAAATGGAACTGTTAAAATGGAAAAGAAAATTGACCCAAAAAACAAATTTTCAAAAAATGTTTAAAAAAAAACCTGACAAAAATAAACCCCTTTTTAAAAACAAAAGGGAAAATAACAAAATTAAAAAAAAAACTGTAAAAAAAATTTTAAAAAAAACCAAAAAAAAATTTTACAAAAAAAAAATAAATACCCTACAAAACTGAAAACAAAAGACTAACTTAAAAAAAAACTGACAAAAGACAAATTTAAAAAAAACTTAAAATGAAAAAATTACAATTTAAAATACTTAAAAAAAAAAAAAGGATTTAAATGAAAAAACAATTTAAAATTTTTAAAAAAGCAAATAAAAAATGAAAAGCAAACTTTAAAATAAAAATAAAAAAGAAAATTTTCAAATTAAAAATAAACTAACAAAAAAAAGCAAAAACAAATTAAAATTTAATAACAAAAAACAAAAAAGCAATTTACAGAAAACTTAAAATTAAAAAAACAATTTTTTAAAAATTTTTAAAAAAAACTTCCCTTTTTTTAAAATGACTAAACAACCCCAAAATTGAAAAAGAAAATTAAAAAATGAAATTAAAATTAAAATGAAAACTACAAAAATACAAATAAAATTAAAAAGTTAATAAAAAGACCAAAAACAATTAAAATTAAACTAAAATAAACTGACAAAAAAAAATTAAAAAATAAAATTAAAATGAAAAACTTAATTTTGAAAAAAGAAAAAAAAGAAAAAAAAAATTTTTGAAAACTACCCAAAAACAGTATAAACTGACAAATACAAAAACAAAATGGGAACTTCAAATTAAAAAAAAAACTGAAAATTAAAACTTCAAAATTTAAAAAAAAATAAAATAAAAATTAAAAATGCAATTTTAAAAATGACATTTTACAAACCCAAAAAAAGACGAAAAATAGCAAATTAAAAATGAAACTTGGGAATTTAAAAATTTAAAAAAGAAAAAGACAAAAAAACCCAATGACCAAAAAATACAAACTGACAAAAACAATAAAATTGAAAAAAAAAAATAAAATTGAAAATTTTAAAAAAAAAAATTTTAAATTTAAAAAAGAAAATTTTAATTTTTAAATGAAAAAAAAGCAAAACTAAAAATTTTAAAAAAAATTAAAATACCCAAAAACCCCCCCCAAAAAAAAACAAAATGAAAAAACTTGTGAAAATAAAATGACAAAAAAATTCAATAAAAATTTAAAAAAACTAAAAAATGAAAAAACTACAATCTACTTTTTCAAATGCGAAAATACAAATGACAAATGAAAATGTAAAAAAGAAAAAATCCAAATTTTAAATGATAAAAAAAAACTGACAAAATGTTAAATTTAAAATTACAAATTCAAATCAAACTACAAAAAATGAAAATAAAAAAAAAATTTAAATTGAAAATGAAAAACACAAATGAAAATTAAAAAATGAAAATTTTAAAACTAAAACCGACAAAATGCAAATTTAAAAAAAATTTTTAAAAAAATTAAAAAAATAAAAAATTACAAATGAAAAAAAAAAAACTTTTAATTTGAAAAAAATTTAAAAAAAAATAAAATTTTAAAAAACTCAAATTACAAATAAAGGAAAACTACAAATTTAAAAAAAAAAATTTAAAATAAAAATTTAAAATTTAAAACAACAAAAACTGACAAAATTTTTTGAAAAAAAAATTTAAAAAAAAAAAAAAAAAAAAATTTCATGGAAAAATAAAAATACAAAAAAAAACTAAAATAAAAACAAAAAACAAACTTACAAAGAAAAAAACAAAACTAAAAACCAAAAAACTTTAAACTACCTTTTTCAAATAAACAAAAAACTGCAAATTGACAAAATGAAAAATTAAAAGAAATTGAAAAAAATGAAAAGGAAAAAAAAAAAAAAATAAAAAATTTTTAAAAAAACAAAAAAGAAAAAGAAAAATTTTTGAAAAGAAAAATTAAAACAACTGACAAAATAGCAAATAAAAAAATAAAAACCCAAAATGGAAAATAAAAATTACAAAATTAAAAATTACAATAAAAAAAACAAAATCAACCCACAAAATAATTTTAACTAACACTTACAAAAACAAATGAAAACTACCCTACAAAATAAACCCAGTAAAATTGGGAAAAAGAAACTGCAAAATGAAAACTTTTAATTGAAAATGTTTTAAAAAACAACCCGACAAAAATTGACAAACCGACATTTTACAAAACAAACTGACGAAAAGTAAAAAAAAAATGAAACGTGAAAATGAAAAACTTTCAAATTTTAAAATGAATTAAAAAGCAAATACAAAAAATTTATTGAAATGTTTTCAAACCCAAATGACGAAAAATAAAATTAAAAAAATAACTGTAAAATGAAAAAAAAAAAAATTTTAAAAAAAAAAAAAAACAAAAAAACCCCCAAAAAACAAATAAACTGACACTTTCAAAAATAAAAAAAAAAAATGAAACAAAAATTAAAAAAAAAAAAAATTCAATTAAAGAATAAAAAAAACTTTACAAAATGATTAAAATTTCAAATAACAAAAAAAAATGAAAAAAACTGGAATTAAAAAAAATTTAAAATAAAAGAAAAAATGACAAAATGTAAAATTTCAATTTAAATACTAAAAAAAAAACCTGAAAAAAGCATTACAATTTAACTTCAAAATAAATGACGAAAAATACAATACAAAAAAAAACTAAAATAAAACTTACATTTTAAAAACTAAAAAAAAAACAAAAATTTTCAAATGACAAATTACATTCAAATGACAAAAAAAAAATAACAAAAGAAACTGCAAAAGGAAAAAAAAAACTGCCAAAAATTCAATTAAAAAAAAAACAAAAATAAAAACTTTCAAAATGAATTTTAAACTAATTCCCTTTAAAAAAAAAGACAAAACTACAAAAAAAAAGAAATTTAAATTAAAAACTTTCAATTTAAATGACAAACAAACAAATGACAAAATGATTTAAAAAAATTAAAATAAAAATTAAAACAGCAAATAACAAATGAAAAGCAAACGGGAAAAAAAAACACAAAATTTCAAAAACAAATAAAATGACCCAAAATAAACCTGACAAATTTTTAATTAAAATTGAAATTTTTACAAACAAACTGACAAAAAAAGCAAATTAAAATAAACGGAAAAAAAAAAAAACTTTGAAAATGAAAAACCAAATGAAAAAAAACAAATGAAATAAATTAAAAACAAACGACAAAATTTTGCAAAAAACAAAATTTAATTAAAATGGAAAAAAAAACAAAATAAAACTTAAAATAAAAAAACAAAACAAAAAAACTTCAAAAGAATTTTAAATTACCCTTACAAAACAAATTTAAAAAAAAATTCAAAAGAAACTTTTTTTAAAAAAAAAAATTTTTAAAAACTTAAAAAGAAATGACACAAAAGGGAAACTGACAAATCTACCCAAAATTTAAAATACAATAAAAAAGAAAATGAAAAAATGAAAATGAAACTGAAAAAAAAAACTAAAAATTAAAAAGCCCTTTTAAACCCAACCCCGACAAATGAATTTAAAATGACATTTAAAAAAAACGACGAAAACCAAAAAAACAAAAAGAAACTGTAAAATAAAAATTAAATTTTAAAAAAAAAACTTTTTAATTTAAAAATAAAAACAAAAAGGACAAAATTTTTGACAAATTACAAATTTTTTAAAATTTACTGAGAAAACTAAATTACAAAAAGAAACCGTCAAAATTAAAAAAATGACAAAAAACACAAATTTAAAAGGGGGAAAAATAAAAAACAACCCCGACAAAAAGCAATTAAATTAATTCACATAATAAAATGACAAAATTTCAAATTAAGAAAAAAAATTTAAAATGAAAAACTTCAATTTTGAAAAAACTAAAAAAACAACAAAAAAATTTACAAATGAAATAACAATTAAAATGAAAAACTACAAAAAAACAAAAAAATTGGGAAAAAAAAAAAAGAAAAACTTTAAAAGCAAATACAAAAATTTTCAAACGGGAAAATTTTTTTTCAATGACAAAAAACCTAAAAAAATAAAAAAATGAAATTTAAAATAAAAAAGAAAAAATGACAAAATTAAAAACTAGCAAATTGACAAAATGAAACTGACGAAAACTAGCAAATTGACAAAATGAAACTGTGAAAATGAAAAACTTTCAATTTGAAAATGAATTAAACAAGCAAACTGACAAAATGTTATTGACAAACTGACAATATAACAATACCAAACTGACGAAAACTAGGATATTAACAAAATGAAACTGTCAAACAGTGAAAATGAAAAACTGACAAAATGTCAAACTTACAATATGAAAATGACTAAAACTAACAACCTGACAAAATGCAATTGACAATCTGACATTCTTACAAAATCAAACTGACGAAAAGTAGCAAATTGACAAAATGAAACTGTGAAAATGAAAAACTTTCAATTTGAAAATGAATTAAACAAGCAAACTGACAAAATGTTATTGACAAACTGACAATATTACAATATCAAACTGACGAAAACCTAGCAAAATAACAAAATGAAACTGTCAAACTGTGAAAATGAAAAACTGACAAAATTACAAACTTACAATATAAAAAAGACTAAAACTAACAACTTGACAAAATGCAATTGTAAATCTGACATTCTTACAAAATCAAACTGACGAAAACTAGCAAATTGACAAAATGAAACTGTGAAATTGAAAAACTTACAATTTGAAAATGACTTAAACAAGCAAACTGACACAATGTTATTGACAAACTGACAATATAACTATACCAAACTGTGAAAACTAGCAAATTAACAAAATGAAACTGTCAAACAGTGAAAATGAAAATCTGACAAAATTACAAACTAACAATATGAAAATGACTAAAACTAACAACCTGACAAAATGCATTGACAATCTGACATTCTTACAAAATCAAACTGAAGAAAACTAGCAAATTGACAAAATGAAACTGTCAAACTTGTGAAAATAAAAATCTGACAAAACGACAAACTTTCAATATGAAAATGACTAAAACTAACAACCTGACAAAAAGCAATTGACAATCTGACATTCTTACATAATCAAAATGACGAAAACTAGCAAATTGACAGAATGAAACTGTGAAAATGTGAAAATGAAAAACTGACAAAATTACAAACTTACAATATGAAAATGACCTTAACTAACAACCTGACACAATGCAATTGACAATCTGACATCTTACAAATCAAACTGACGAAAAGTAGCAAATTGACAAAATGAAACTGTGAAAATGAAAAACTTACATTTTGAAAATGACTAAAACAAGCAAACTGACAAAAGGTTATTGACAAACTGACAATATTACAATATCAAACTGACGAAAACCTAGCAAAATAACAAAATGAGACTGTCAAACTGTGTAAATGAAAAACTGACAAAATTACAAACTTACAATATAAAAAAGACTAAAACTAACAACTTGACAAAATGCAATTGTAAATCTGACATTCTTACAAAATCAAACTGACGAAAACTAGCAAATTGACAAAATGAAACTTGTGAAATTGAAAAACTTTCAATTTGAAAATGACTTAAAAGAGCAAACTGACACAATGTTATTGACAAACTGACAATATAACAATACCAAACTGTGAAAACTAGCAAATTGACAAAATTAAAACTGTAAACTTGTGAAAATAAAAATCTGACAAAACGACAAAAATTTCATATGAAAATGACTAAAAATAACAACCTGAAAAAAAGCAATTACAACTGACATTATTTCATAATCAAAATGACGAAAAATACAAATTGACAGAATGAAAAAGTAAAAAAAGAAAAAAAATCACAATTTTAAAATGACTAAAACAAGCAATCTGAAAAATGTTATTGACAAAAAAACAATATTAAATATCAAACTGACGAAAAAAACCTAGCAAAATAACAAAATGAAATGTCAAACTGTTTAAAAAAAAAACCTGACAAAATGACAAAACTTCAATATGAAAATGTTTTAAAAAATAAAAACCTGACAAAATGCAATTAACAACTAAAATTTTACAAAATCAAACGACGAAAAAAATAACAAATTGACAAAATGAAACTGGAAAAGAAAAATTTCTTTTAAAAAGAATTAAACAAACAAACGACAAATTGTTATAGTAATGGAAATTACAATATCAAACTGAGAAAACTAGCAAATTGACAAAATGAAAAATGTGAAAATGAAAAAAATTACAATTTGAAAATGTCTTAAACAAGCAAACTGACAAAATGTTTATTGGGCAAACGCAATATTTTAAAAATTTTTCCGACGAAAACCTAGCAAAATAACAAAATAAAAAGTCAAAAATAAGAAAATGAAAAAAATGACAAAAATAAAAATTACAATAGAAAATGCTAAAAAATAACAACCTGACAAAAAAGCATTTACAATTGAATTCTTACAAAATCAAACTGAAGAAAACTAGCAAATGAAAAATGAAAATGTAAAAACTAGCAAATAAACAAAATAAAACGTCAAACTGTGAAAATTATAAAATGAAAAATTACAAATTACAATATGAAAATGATAAAACTAAAACCTGACAAAAGCAATTGTCAATCTGACATTCTTACAAAATCAAACTGGTGAAAACCCACCAAATTGACAAAAAGAAACTGTGAAAATGAAAAACTTTCAATTTGAAAAAGAAATTTAAAAAAAGCAAAAAGACAAAATGATTGCAAACTGACAAATAACAATACCAAACGACGAAAACTGGATATTAAAAAAATGAAACTGTAAACAGTGAAATGAAAAACTGACAAAATGTCAAACTTACAAATGAAAATGACTAAAATAACAACTGAAAAATGCAAATTTAAAATCTGAAATTCTTACAAATCAAATTTCGAAAAGTAGCAAATTGAAAAAATGAAACTGTGAAAAGAAAAAAAATTTCAATTTGAAAATGAATTAAAAAAAGAAATGACAAAAATGTTTTTGACAAATGACAATATAACAATACCAAACTGACGAAAACAGGATATTAACAAAATGAAACTGTCAAACGTGAAAAAATTGAAAAACTGACAAAAAGTCAAACTTCAATAGAAAATGATAAAACTAACAACCTGACAAAATGCAATTGACAATCTGACATTCTTACAAAATCAAACTGACGAAAAATAGCAAATTTACAAAATGAAACTGTGAAAAAGAAAAAAATTACATTTGAAAAGATAACACAAGCAAACTGACAAAATGTTATTGACAAAAACAATTTTACAATATCAAAAATGCGAAACCTAGCAAAATAACAAAATGAAACTGTCAAAAATGTGAAAATGAAAAACTGACAAAATTACAAACACAATATAAAAAAGACTAAAACTAACAATTGACAAAATGCCCAAATTTTTTAAATTGACATTTTACAAAAACAAACTGACGAAAAATAGTAAATTGACAAAATGAAACTGTGAAATTGAAAAACTTACAAATTTTAAAAAAACTTTTAAAAAAGCAAAAAAGACACAATGTTATTTAAAACTGACCAAAAAAACTAACCCAAAATGTGAAAAAATAGCAAATTAACAAAATGAAACTTTCAAACTGTGAAAAGAAAATTGACAAAATTTCAAACTACAATAGGAAAAAAGACCTTAACTAACAACCTGACACAAGCAATTGACAATCTGACATTCTTACAAACTAAAATGACGAAAACTAGCAAATTTACAAAATGAAATGTGAAAATGAAAAACTTCATTTTGAAAATGACTAAAACAAGCAAAATGACAAAATGTTTTTACAAAAAAGACAATATTAAATATCAAACGACGAAAACCTAGCAAAAAAAACAAAATGAAAACTGTTTTAAAGTGGGGAAAAGAAAAATGACAAAAATTTCAAACTTACAATATAAAAAAGACTAAAACTAACAACTTGACAAAATGCAATTTTAAATTGACATTCTTACAAAATCAAATGACGAAAAAGTAGCCCAAAATTTACAAAATGAAATGGAAATTGAAAAAAATTTTCAATTTGAAAAGACTTAAACAAGCAAACTGACACAATGTTATTGACAAACTGACAATATAACTATACCAAACTGTGAAAAATAGCAAAATTTAAAAAAATAAACTGTCAACAGTGAAAATGAAAATCTGACAAAATTACAAATAACAATATGAAAATGACCTAACTAACAAACTGACACAAGCAATTTACAATCGACATTTTACAAATCAAACTGACGAAAAGGAGCAAATTTACAAAATGAAACTGTGAAAATGAAAAAACATTTGAAAATGATAAAAAAGCAAAAATGACAAAAGGTTATTGACAAAATACAATATTACAAAATCAAAAATGACGAAAACCTAGCAAAAAAAAAAAATGAGAATGGCAAACAGTGAAAATAAAAAACTGACAAAATTTCAAACTTCAATATAAAAAAAACTTAAAACTAACAACTTGACAAAATGCAATTTTAAAAACTGACATTTTACAAAAACAAACTGACGAAAAGTAAAAATGACAAAAGAAACTGGAAAATGAAAAATTTTCAATTTGAAAAAAGAATTAAACAAACAAACTGGACAAAAAGTTTAAGAAAACTGGCAAAATTTTAAAAAATTTAAACTGACGAAAAACTAGCAAATTGAAAAATGAAATTTTGAAAATGAAAACCTTACAATTTTTAAAATGACTTAAAAAAAAAACTGAAAAAGTTATTGCAAAGACAATATAAAATACCAAATGACAAAAAACTACAAATAACAAAAAGAAACGTCAAAATGTGAAAATGAAATACTGACAAAAAATTTCAAAAAATTTCAATATAAAAATGACTAAAAACTAACAACTTGACAAAAGCAAATTTTAAAACTGACATTTTACAAAATCAAACTGACGAAAAAATAGCAAATGACCCAAAAAAAACTGTGAAAATGAAAAATTACAATTTGAAAATGACTTAAACAAGCAAACGACTAAAAATTTTTGACAAACTCAATAAACAATACCAAAACTGACAAAACTAGCAAAATAACAAAAAAGAAAAATGTCAAACGTGAAAATGAAATACTGACAAAATTACAAACTTTCAAAATAAAAAAGACTAAAACTAACAAATTGAAAAAATGCAATTGTAAATCTGACTTCTTAAAAAATCAAAATGCGAAAACTTTTGCAAATTGAAAAAAAAGAAACTGTGAAATGAAAAACTTACAATTTGAAAAAAGACTAAAAAAACAAACTGACAAAATGTTTTGACAAACTGAAATATTTTAATATTTCACTGACAAAAACCCAGCAAAATAACAAAATGAAACTGTCAAAAATAAGAAAATGAAAAAAAGGGCAAAAAAAACAAATTAAATTGAAAATTCTAAAACTAAAACCTGCAAAAAGCAGACAATCTGACATTTTACAAAATAAATGAAGAAAACTAGCAAATTTAAAAAATGAAACGGAAAAAAATAGAAATTGACAAAAAAGAAATGTAAAATGAAAACTACAATTTGAAAAAAGACTAAAACAAGCAAACTGACAAAAAAGTTATTGACAAAAAAGACAATATTACAAAATCAAAAATGACGAAAACTAGCAAATAAACAAAATAAAATGTCAAAAATGTGAAAATTATAAAATGAAAAAATTACAAACTTAAATATGAAAATGACAAAAAAAACAACCTGAAAAAAAAGCAATTGTCAATCTGACATTCTTTCAAAAAAACTGGGTGAAAAATACCAAAATTTCAAAATGAAACAGTAAAACTGTGAAAAAAGAAAATCTGACAAAATGACAAATTACAAAAGAAAATGTTTAAAACTAACAACCTGACAAAAAGCAATTGACAAAAACCAAAATTGTAACAAAAATCAAAATGACGAAAACTAGCAAATTGACAAAAGAAACTGTGAAAAATGAAAAACTTTTTCATTTTGAAAAAGAAACACAAGAAAAAGACAAAATGTTATTGACAAATGACAATATTACAATATCAAAAAATGACGAAAAAACCTAGCAAAATAACAAAAAGAAACTGCAAACGTGAAAATGAAAAAAATACAAAAATTTAAAAACTTACAATATAAAAAAGACTAAAACTAACAAAATTGACAAAAAAGCAATGGGAAATTGACAATCTTACAAAATCAAACTGACGAAAAATAGTAAATTGACAAAATGAAACTGTGAAATTGAAAAACTTACAATTTGAAAAGACTTAAACAAGCAAACGACACAATGTTATTGACAAACGACAATATAACTATACCAAACTGGAAAACTAGCAAATTAACAAAATGAAACTTTCAAACAGTGAAAAAGAAAAACTGACAAAATTACAAACTAACAATATGAAATGACCAACTTTAACAACCTGACACAATGCAATTGACAATCTGACTTCTTACAAATCAAACTGACGAAAAGTAGAAAAAATTTACAAAAGAAATGTGAAAATGAAAAAATTACATTTTTAAAAGAAAAAAGCAAAAATGACAAAATTTTTTTGAAAAACGAAATATTCAATATCAAACTGACGAAAACTAGCAAAATAAAAAATGAAACTTTTAAACTGTGAAAATGAAAAAAAATGACAAAATTTCAAACTTCAATATAAAAAAGACAAAACTAACAACTTTACAAAATGCAATTGTAAATCTGCATTTTACAAAATCAAAATGACGAAAAGTAGCAAAGACAAAATGAAACTGTGAAATTGAAAAAATTACAATTTGAAAATGACTTAAAAAGAAACTGACCAATGTTATTTACAAACTGACAATATAATATACCAAACTGTGAAAAATAGCAAATTAACAAAATGAAACTTCAACAGTGAAATGAAAATTGACAAAATGACAAACTAACAAATTGAAAATGATTAAAAAAAACAACCTGACACAAAGCAATTGACAATCTGAATTTTTACAAATAAACTGACGAAAAGTAGCAAATTGACAAAATGAAACTGTGAAAATGAAAAACTTTCATTTTGAAAATGACTAAAACAAGCAAAAAGCAAAAGGTTTGAAAACGACAAATTACAATATCAAACTGACGAAAAACCAGCAAAATAACAAAATGAGACTGAAATGTGTAAATAAAAAAAATGACAAAATTACAAACTAACAATATAAAAAAAACTAAAAATAACAACTGACAAAAAGCAATTGTAAATCTGACATTCTTTCAAAATCAAACTGACCAAAAGTAACAAATTCAAAAGAAACTGGAAAATGAAAAATTTCAAATTTGAAAAAATTAAACAAGCAAACTGACAAATAGTTATAGACAAACTGGCAATATTACAATTTTTAAACTGACGAAAAAAATAGCAAATTTACAAAATGAAATTGGAAAATGAAAAACTTTCAATTGAAAAAGACTTAAACGCAAACTGACAAAATGTATTGACAAACTGACAAATAACAAAACCAAACTGAAAAAACTAGCAAAATAACAAAAGAAACTGTCAAACTGGAAAATGAAATATGACAAAATTTCAAATTACAATATAAAAAAGATAAAATAAAAACTTGACAAAATGCAATTTTAAATTGACATTTTACAAAATCAAACTGACGAAAAATAGCAAATTGACAAAAAGAAACTGTGAAAATGAAAAACTTACCAAAATTTGAAATGACTTAAACAAGCAAACTGATAAATGTTATTGAAAACTGACAATATAACAATACCAAACTGACAAAAACTAGCAAAAAAAACAAAATGAAACTGCAAAATGGAAAATGAAATACTGACAAAATTACAAAAATTACAAAATAAAAAAGACTAAAACTAACAAATTGACAAATTGACATTCTTACAATATCAAACTGAAGAAAACTAGCAAATTGCAAAAGAAACTGTAAATGAAAAAACTTTCAATTGAAAATGCTTAAAAAGCAAACTGCAAAAAGTTATTGCAAACTGAAATATTATAATATTTAACTACGAAAAAACCCAGCAAAATAACAAAAAGAAACTGTCAAACTAAAAAAATGAAAAAACTGACAAAAATACAAACTTACAATATGAAATTACAAAACTAACAAAACCCGACAAAATGAAATTTAAATCTGACATTTTTACAAAATTTAAACTGAAAAAAAACTAGCAAAAATTTACAAAAGAAAAATGTGAAAAAAATAGAAATTGACAAAAGAACTGTGAAAATAAAAACTTTTCAATTTGAAAAAGACTAAAAAAAGCAAACTGACAAAATGTTATTGACAAAAAAGACAATATTTCAATATAAATGACGAAAATAGCAAATAAACAAAATAAAATTAAAGTGAAAATTAAAAATGACAAAATTACAAATTACAAAATGAAAAGACTAAAACTAAAACCTGACAAAATGCAATTGTCAATCTGACATTCTTACAAAATAAACTGGTGAAAAATACCAAATTGACAAAATGAAAAGTTAAACTTGAAAATGAAAATCTGACAAAAGAAAACTTACAATATGAAAATGTTTAAAATAAACAACCTGACAAAATGCAATGACAATCCGACATTGACAAAAACAACCCGACGAAAAGTAGCAAATTTTACAAAAAGAAAAAAGTGAAAATGAAAAAAATTTTAATTTTAAATGAATTAAAAAAGCAAATTGACAAAATGTTATTGAAAAAAGACAATATAAAAAATACCAAAAATGACGAAAAAATAGGATATTAACAAAATGAAAATGTCAAAAAGTGAAAATGAAAAACTGACAAAATGTCAAATTACAATATGAAAAGACTAAAACAACAACCCGACAAAATGCAATGACAATTCATTCTTACAAAATCAAACTGAGAAAAGTAGCAAATTGGGCAAAAATGAAATGTGAAAATGAAAAAAATTTTAAATTTGAAAAGAATTAAACAAAACAAAGGACAAAATGTTATTGACAAACTGACAAAAACAATACCAAACTGACGAAAACTAGGATATTAACAAAAATAAATGTCAAAAGTGAAAAGAAAAACTGACAAAATGTCAAACTTACAATATGAAAATGCTAAAAATAACAACCTGACAAAATGCAATTTACAATTGACATTCTTAAAATCAAACGCGAAAACTAGCAAATTTACAAAATGAAAATGAGAAAATGAAAAAAATTTCATTTGAAAAAGACTAAAACAAGCAAATGACAAAAGGTTATTGACAAATGACAATATTAAATATCAAACTGACGAAAAAATTTGCAAAAAAAACAAAATTTAGACTGTCAAACTGTGTAAATAAAAACTGACAAAATTACAAACTTTCAAATAAAAAAGACTAAAAAATAACAAATTGCAAAATGCAATTGTAAACTGACATTCTTACAAAAAACAAATGACGAAAAAATAGCAAATTGACAAAATGAAACGTGAAATTGAAAAACTTACAATTTTAAAAAGACTTAAAAAAGCAAAATGACACAAAGTTTTTGAAAACTGACAATATAACAATACCAAACGTGAAAACTAGCAAATTTAAAAAATGAAAATGAAACAGTGAAAATGAAAATCTGACAAAAATTTCAAAATAACAATAGAAAATGACCTTAAATAACAACCGAACAATGAATTGACAATCTGACATTCTTAAAATCAAAGACGAAAAGTAGCAAATTGAAAAATGAAACTGTGAAAATGAAAAAAATTACAATTTGAAATGAAAAACTTTAATTTGAAATGAATTAAACAAGCAAAAATGACCAAATGTTTTTGAAAAACTTTCAATATTTTAAATTTCAGACGAAAATAGCAAATTTACAAAATGAAAACGTCAAACTTGTGAAAATAAAAAAACCGACAAAAAAAGACAAAAACTTTCAAATTGAAAATGACTAAAAGTAACAACCCGACAAAAAAACAATTTAAATCGACATTTTACATAATCAAAATGACGAAAAAATGCAAATTTACAGAAGAAACTGGAAAATGAAAAACTTACAATTTGAAAATGACTAAAAAAAAGCAATCTGACAAAAGGTTTGACAAACTGACAATATTACAAATCAAACTGACGAAAACTAGCAAATTTACAAAATGAAAAATGTGAAAATGAAAAAAAATTTCAATTTTTTAAAAAGACTTTTTAAACAAGCAAATGACAAAATGATTTGGAAACTGACAATATTATAATATTTTACGACGAAAACCTCCCAAAAAAAACAAAATGAAAATGTCAAACTAAGAAAATGAAAAACTGACAAAATTACAAACTTTCAATATGAAAATGACTAAAACTAACAAAACCCGACAAAATGCTTGACAATTTAATTCTTACAAAAAAACTGAAGAAAAAAAAAATAGCAAAATTTACAAAAAAAACTGTGAAAACTAGCAAATTTAAAAATGAAACTGTGAAAATGAAAAAATCAATTTGAAAATGACTAAAACAAGCAAAAATACAAAAGTTATTTTACAAACTGACAATATTACAATATCAAAAAATGACCCAAAAAATAGCAAAAAACAAAAAAAAACTGTCAAACTAGAAAATTTTAAAAGACAAAATACAAACTTAAATTGAAAATGACAAAACTAACAACCGAAAAATCAATTGTCAATCGACATTTTTACAAAAACAAACTGGTGAAAACTACCCAAAAGACAAAAGAAACAGTAAAACTGAAAAAGAAAAACTGACAAAAAGACAAATTACAATATGAAAATGTTTAAAAAAATAAAACCGACAAAATGCAATTGACAATCGACATTGTTAAAAACAAACTGACGAAAGTAGCAAATTTACAAAATGAAACTGGAAAATGAAAAACTTACAAAATTTAAATGATAAAACAAGAAATGACAAAATGAAACGAAATTTTTACAAAAATTTTAAAAGGGCGAAAAATAGCAAATTTACAAAAGGAAGTTAAACTGTGAAAAAAAATCTGACAAAAGACAAATTTACAATATGAAAATGTTTAAAATAACAACCTGACAAAATGCAATTGACAATCTGACATTCTTCAAAATCAAAAATGACGAAAAGTAAAAAATTTACAAAATGAAATGTCAAACTGTAAAAATGATAATCGAAAAAATTTCAAACTAACAATATGAAAGTGACCTTAACTAACAACCTGACACAATGCAATTGACGATTGAATTTTTACAAAAACAAACTGAGAAAAAATAGCAAATTTACAAAATGAAAAATGTGAAAATGAAAAAAATTACAATTTGAAAATGACTTAAAAAAAGCAAACTAAAAATGTTTTTGACAAACTGACAAAAATTTTCAATATCAAACTGAGAAAACCTAGCAAAATAACAAAAGAGATGTCAAACTGTGTAAATGAAAAATGACAAAATTTCAAATTTCAATAAAAAAAGACTAAAACTAACAACTTTACAAAATGCAATTAAATCTGACATTCTTTCAAAATCAAACTGACGAAAACTAGCAAATTGACAAAATGAAACTATGAAAATTTAAAAACTTACAAATTTTAAAAAAGACTTAAACAAGCAAACTGACAAATGTTTTTTGACAAACTGACAATATAAAAATATACCAAAATGTGAAAAAAACTAGCAAATTTAAAAAAAGAAACGTAAACAGTGAAAATGAAAAACTGACAAAAATTTCAAACTAACAAATGAAATGCCTTAACTAACAACCGAAAAAAGCAATTGACAAACTGATTTTTACAAATCAAACTGACGAAAAGTAGCAAATGACAAAATGAAACTGTGAAAATGAAAAAATTTCATTTTTTAAAATGACTAAAAAAGCAAATGACAAAAGGTTATTGACAAACGACAATATTTAAATACAAAAGACGAAAACCCACAAAATAACAAAATAACAAACAAACTTTTTGTAAATGAAAAAAAAGAAAAATTACAAATTACAAAATTAAAAAGACAAAAATAACAACTTGACAAAAGCAATTGTAAATCTGACATTTTTAAAAATCAAACTGACGAAAACTAGCAAATTGACAAAATGAAACTGTGAAATGAAAAACTTACAATTGAAAATCCCTTTAAAAAAGAAACTGAACAATGTTATTTACAAACTACAAATTTTAAAAATCCAAACTGTGAAAATAGCAAAATTAACAAAATGAAAATGTCAAATCAGGGAAAATGAAAATCTGACCAAAAAAACAAACTAACAATATGAAAAAGACCTTAATTTAAAAAAACCCGACACAAGCAATTTATAATCTGGCATTTTACAAAACAAACTGACAAAAGTAGCAAATTGACAAAAAGAAACTGTGAAAATGAAAAAATTCAATTTGAAAATGAAAAACTTTCAATTTGAAAATGAAAAACTTTCAATTTTAAAATGACTGAAACAAGCAAACTGACAAAATGTTATTTAAAAAACTGGACAATAAACAGTACCCAAACGACGAAAAAATAGCAAATTTACAAAATGAAATTCAATCTGTGAAAAAGAAAAATGACAAAAAAGACAAAATTACAATAGAAAATGTTTAAAAAAAAAAAAAACCCGACAAAAGCAATTTTACAACAACATTTTACAAAATCAAATGACGAAAAGTAACAAAATTGACAAAAGAAACTTAAAAAGAAAACTTTTCAATTTTAAAATGAATTAAACAAGCAAATGACAAAAAGTTATTGACAAATGACAAATAACAATACCAAAAATGACAAAAATAGCAAAATAACAAAAGAAAATGAAACTGTGAAAATAAATACTGACAAAATTACAAACTTCAAAATAAAAAGACTAAAATAACAACTTTAAAAATGCAATTGTAAATCTGACATTCTTACAAAATCAAAAAATGACGAAAAACTGCAAATTGCAAAAAAAATACTTGAAAAAGAAAAAAATTACAATTTTAAAAGACTTAAAAAAGCAAATGAAAAATGGTTTTTGACAAACTGCAAATAACAATACCAAAATGACAAAAACTAGCAAAAAAAACAAAAGAAAGTCAAACGTGAAAAAATACTGACAAAATTACAAACTTACAAAATAAAAAGACTAAAATAAAACTTGAAAAAGCAATTTTAAATTGACATTCTTACAAAATCAAAATGACGAAAACTAGCAAATTGACAAAAAGAAATGTGAAAATGAAAAACTTACAATTTTTAAAAGAATTAAACAAGCAAACTGACAAAATTATTTACAAACTGACAATATTTTAATATTTTACTGACGAAAACCTAGCAAAATAATAAATGAAATTCAAACTAAAAAATGAAAAAAAGACAAAATTACAAACTTACAATATAAAAAAAGATAAAAAAAACAACCTGACAAAATGCATTGACAATTGAATTCTGACAAAAACAAACTGAAGAAAACTAGCAAAAAGACAAAATGAAACTGTGAAAACTAGCAAATTGACAAAATGAAATTGTGAAAATGAAAAAATTACAATTTGAAAAGCTAAAAAAAGCAAATGACAAAATGTTTTGACAAACTGACAATATTTCATTATCAAACTGACGAAAACTAGCAAAAAAACAAAATTAAAACTGTAAACTGTGAAAATTATAAAATGACAAAATTACAAATTACAATATGAAAAGACTAAAACTAACAACCTGACAAAAGCAATTGTCAATCGACATTCTTACAAAAACAAACTGGGGAAAATACCAAAAATTTACAAAATGAAACAGTAAAACTGTGAAAAAAAAGTTGCAAAATGACAAACTTTCAAATGAAAATGTTTAAAAAATAACAACCTACAAAATGAATTTACAATCCGACATTTTTACAAAATAACCTGACGAAAGTAGCAAATTTACAAAAGAAACTGTGAAAAGAAAAACTTTCAATTTGAAAAAAGAATTTAAAACGCAAAAATGACAAAATGTTTTTGCAAATGACAATATAAAATACCAAAAAAGACGAAAACTAGGATATTTAAAAAAATGAAACGGGCAAACAGTGAAAAAGAAAAAAAATGAAAAATGTCAAATTTCAATATGAAAATGACTAAAACAAGCAAACTGACAAAATGTTATTGACAAACTGACAATATAACAATACCAAACTGACGAAAACCTAGCAAAATAACAAAATGAATTTGTCAAACTGTGAAAATGAAAAACTGACAAAATTACAAACTTACAATATAAAAAAGAAAAACTTTCAATTTGAAAATGAATTAAACAAGCAAACAGACAAAATGTTGTTGACAAACTTACAATATTATAATATTTCACTGACGAAAACTAGCAAATTTACAAAATGAAACCGTCAAACTTGTGAAAATAAAAATCCGACAAAACGACAAACTTTCAATATGAAAATGACTAAAAGTAACAACCTGACAAAAAGCAATTGACAATCTGACATTCTTACATAATCAAAATGACGAAAACTAGCAAATTGACAGAATGAAACTGTGAAAATGAAAAACTTACAATTTGAAAATGACTAAAACAAGCAATCTGACAAAATGTTATTGACAAACTGACAATATTACAATATCAAACTGACGAAAACTAGCAAATTGACAAAATGAAACTGTCAAATAAGGGAAAAAGAAAAAATGACAAAAAAACAAACTTTTCAAAATGAAAATGACCCAAAACTAAAAAACCCGACCCAAAAAGCATTTACAATCGAAATTCTTACAAAATCAAAAAAAAGAAAAACCCCCCAAATTACAAAATGAAACTGTGAAAACCCAGCAAAAATTTACCAAAAAGAAAAATGTGAAAATTTAAAAAATTACAATTTAAAATGGGCTAAAAAAAAGCAAAATGACAAAAAGTTTTTGACAAAAATGACAAAAATTTCAAAAACAAAATGACGAAAACTAGCAAATAAAAAAAAATAAAAACTGTCAAACTATGAAAATTTAAAATGGGCAAAAATTTCAAATTACAATATGAAAAAGACTAAAAATAAAAAACCCGACAAAATGCAATTGTCAACTACATTCTTACAAAATCAAGGGAAAAACTACCAATTGACAAAATGAAACAAAAAAACAGTAAAAATAAAAATCTGACAAAATGACAAATTTAAAATAAAAAGTTTAAAACTAACAACCTGACAAAAAAATTTGAAATCCGACATTGTTACAAAATAAAATACGAAATGTAGCAATTGAAAAAATGAAACTGTAAAAATAAAAACTTACAATTTGAAAATCTAAAACAAAGCAAACTGACAAAATGAATTGACTTCTTAAAAAAATTAAAAACTACGAAAACTAGCAATTAAAAAATGGAATTTAACGTGAAAATAAAAAATCTACAAAATGACAATTTACAATATAAAATTTTTTAAAACTAAAAAACCCTAAAAAAAGAAATTTGACAATCTTACATTTTTAAAAAATCAAACTACGAAAAAGTAAAAAATTTGAAAAAATAAAACTCAAACGTAAAAATGATAATCTGCAAAATTAAAAAACACATATAAAGTGACTTTGGGAATGAATTTAAAAGATAATGGCAGGGCCATTCTTATACTCAAAAGGCCCTAGTTACGAGCAATTTTATCAAAAAAATTGTAGAGCTTTTTTCCCTTTTAATAATAAATTTTGTATCAAAATTTATCTTAAAACTTTCACGATCATTTTTTATGACTTTAACGGGTAGTTATTTTTCTTTAAAATTTTTTTGACCCCGCGTGATTTTGATAGTGGTTTTTATATTATGGACACTCAAGAAATGCTACCCTGTGCGGGGGTTTTTACCAGACACTAATGAGGTCAAGCAGGGGCTTGTGAACTTCCCCCGATGGAAACCTTTTTCTAAATTAGCAAAACTGGAGAAGGTTATGACCCATCTGAGGGACTGGACTCAAAATTTTAAAAATCTCTGGATGAGACTTTAGTGACGAGGGTTATTTCCCTGGAAAGCGAAGCCTTTAGGGCTATGAAAACTCTGGAGAGGTAAGGAGTAGAGTTGGGAACTTACTTATTAATAAGAGTCGTGTACCAACGGTGGGGTTTACAGCCGGTCCATCGGGCATTTACTCACCTAAGATAAACTTAAAAAGTTTGATGGGGAACTGACAGGGTGGTTGACATTCTGTCACAGTTTAAGAAAGTGCACGAGGACACCGAGATCATGATTGTGACAAATTCAGTATTTGGTCCAGTCAATGATAATGTGGACACTCGTGCTAGCGAGCTTGTCGATAGCTACCCCCAGTCAGGTGAAAACTATGCGAGGGTAAATAGTTGGCACTAAAGAAAGATTCGGTAAGGAGGATTCTTAATTGAAGTTTATGTTAGAGAGCTGCTGAAGTTAGTAATCAGCAACGTCTCTAACAAAGGAGAAACCAAAACGCTTTCCATGCATCTTGATAAAATAGAAGTCAGTAAGGGCATTAGATACATGGGTCTGACTACCGATAAATGTGCTGCAGTCACTATTTCCTCTTGTAGAGTCAAGTCTTACATGATGAACTTCTTAGGGCTTGCTGAGAAGCTCGTTTCGTATCGAGGAGCGATAACACGGTGGGCAGGTGAAAATCGCCCATCGTGTCTAATGGAATTCTCAACAGAGAAGTTGAAAGCCGAAAGTAAGGATAGATCTGCCAAATCTGAGGGTTTTTTTCCGGTCATGGAGCTATGAGACATGAAGAAAGGGCACCAGACTAAAAACAGACGTTTATGATCTTGTTGTGCCTACAGCTGCAGGGGATATTTAAGGCGATAGTGTGAAGTAGTGTATTTGCGAGAGAAAACATCACGAAAGTCGTGATTGGTTCGGGCACAAGACTTGTCCATCCGATAAGAAACACAAACTCACCCAGAATAAATGTTGTTTTACTGTTTCTCGCTTAATTCATGTATCCAAGAAATGCAAAGCTGTCATTAGATTTTCTCTGTGTGCTAAGAAACATTTGGTTTGATGTTCTTGAATTGCCTTTTCTCATAAAAATATGAAAAGTCTCATACATACGTCTACTAGGGTGAGAGGACAGTGCAAAAAGTTCAATGTTCAAACCAGATCTGACAAGTGACATTGTTCTTATGATCTGTTGGTTGATGTTGTACTAACGGAGAGTCAAGGACAGTTAGAGCTCTTATGATATGATTTCAACGCTCGTATGTTACTGGAAGTCAACAAGCAGATCGCTTGGGATTTGTATCTCATGTAAGGAGACAATCACACACATTGTTGGTGGTGTGACCAACACGAGCCCAAGTATCATGATAAGTTTCAACTCCACTCTCGAAGCCTGGGAGGCTTATCTAGTAGGCCTGATTTCAATGATTGTCCTAAGTCAAAGTAAGATCTTGCAGGGAAAAATAACGGAGTGCTAAAGGAGAAGGATGAATAATGAGAACTAATCATATTTGGGTTAGGATATAGGAAAGGGTAGGCCTAGTGACATTGAAGTGTTACTGGAGCTGAGATCGGACAGATACTCACTCGGACGCATATACAAGTTGGACAATGGTATGACAGCAGTAGAAAACGGGAACTGGTTGGGGACGCTGATGGGACGTATTAGAAACCCAGCTGAAGATACAACGTATCAATGTTAGTGACATCTATGAAAGTCAGTGATGCATTGTTGCAGAGTATGGGAGCTAGAATCCTTGGTATTAGCGATCCTCCCCCCTATAGAGAGGGTTACCAAGGAAGAAGCCGCGGCTGCAACGAAAGATCATTTTCTGAAACCAAGTGTCGCGCACAGAAAAGAGGGGAGGTATCTGTGGCTTTACCCTGGATTGACGGTCACCCCCCTCTACCTACAAATAGGGAAGTTGCCGGAAAAGGCTTGTTGTTGCATGCAATAAATTAAAAGAAAGAAGGGAAAACTGGAACCTTTACGGTGAGAATGTTTTAAAGACTCGGCTTTCAAGAAGGGATAATCGAGGAAAGTACCTGATGCGGAGATAGAAACACCAAGTCACTATTTGCCTCCCATCGCTCCAGTTTCAAGCCAGATAGTCTCACACACGCCAGTTCGCCCTGTATTTGATGCATCAAGGTAACAAGCAACAAGCACCCTCCCTAAATGAATGGTCTGGAGAAGGGTCGAACCTCATAGAGTTGATACTTCAAGATAACAAGATTCCGAGAGAGAAAATTGGACGCCTCCACTTCAGCCATTCGTAAAGGCATTTTCTCATGATTGAAATTACACAAGAAGGACAGAGATTTTTGTGGTTTTTATGGGGGGAGAGTGATTATGAAGCGCCATTTAGGTGTTCAGGACACAAAAGAGTAGTTTTTGGATCTCAACTGTAGTCCATTCTTACTTGGTAGTGTCCAAGATTATCACTTGAAACAACCAAGTACCTGAAGATAAAAGTTCATTGCCAAGAAACTTCAAGATTCGCTAATGTTGACAATGTGTAACTCCGTCGATACAGTAGAAGAAGTTGCCCAATTCGGGAGAATCAGAAAACTGGTTGAAGACGCTAAGATGACCTAAGATGTGGAAATATTCGAAAGATGAAGACTCTGAATGGAAGACGGCATATAACTATTCTGGTTTGGGGTGAATTGGGATTAGTTCATTGGACAGTTTGAGTGTTGATATACCAGCATTTTTTTCGAATCTGGTCAGGAAGTGAACAAAAACGAACAATTTATCTATGACTCACAAGATTTTCGACCCACTAGGGACTATGTTGCCCCAGTAATACTGCTACCAAAAACTCATGCTGCAAGAAAATGTGATTAGGTAAGATGGGATTGATGTAATCCTGGATGTGAAGAATCTACAATGAAGTTTCTACAAATGGCTAACGAGCTTCGATCTTATCGAATATTAAAATGCAAACAAGACACATCAGCGAACGTAGGAAGATATGTGAGTTCACAGTCGTTTCCAAGTTTTTTGTGATTGACAATTGGATATGCATATGCTGCAGTAGTTTTCTCAGAACAGAGTCGTCTGAGGGAGTTTACGGTACAACTATTTACAAGTAAATCAAGAATAGCCCCGCTGAGAATCACAATACCTCGATTTGGAGTTAATGCGCTGTCTAATTGGAAGTCGCTTATCGGAATCAGTACAGAAATCTTTGCATTATAGAAGACAAAACTGATTTCCCATTTTTGGAGTGATTCAACGACAGCGTTAGCATGGATTCACGGGAGGGAAGGATGAATGGGCACTTCGTTGGGAAATCGGGTTAAAAGAGGATATGCAATCTCACTAAACCGGAAAAATGGAGGCATGTACCAGGCTCTCTAAATCCTGTGATCTTCCATCAAAGGATGCAGCTACAAGACTTGTACATTCGGATGGTGGGAGGCGACCGGAGTGGCTCAAAGAAACATGCCGTCACAATGGACCAGTGGGAGAAAACTAAATTAAACGAGGAATTAGGGTCCTCTGAACAGAAAAAAATAAAGTAGATGACGCCCATGACACGTGAACAAACCGGTGAGACGGACCCATGGACATAACAAGGTTTCATCATACAATCGGTTATGAAGGTCAACAGCATGGATGCAGAGATTTATTAACAAGTCTCGCAAGGAAGAAGACTTACGTGCCAAGGGTGCACTGACAGCCGACGAGCTCAAGCAGCAGAAAGAGATATACTAATCAAAATCAACAGGAAATCTTTTTCGTTCGAAGGAGAAGTGGCTTGCGTCTTCAAGTATTAAAGGGTAGACGGACTATACGACGTGAAGACAAGACTCGCTATCGAAGAGGATAATTCATTGATTAATCTTCCCTGTGCTACTACCGTCCAAACATCTAGTGTGAATATGATCATCAGAGAAGAACATCCTCAGAAGCAGTCAGCAGGAGTACAGTTTCTAATGGGAAAAATGCATGAGAAAAAATTGGATTGTTGGAAAAGCCAGACAAACAATAAAACGAAATCTGTTTGAAATGTCCAAGATGTAGAAGATTGCAGCAAGAGTTCAACCGACTTACCAGCTCCATTTACATCAAGACAGAGTAACACGCAGCAGTGTTTCGATTGGTGGAGTTGGACCTAGATGGCCCAATGTATCTTAAGGATAAGAGAAAGTTTGGCTAGTGTGTTACATGTGCAGTATACCGAGCTATTCACTTGGAAACATTGTAAGCTCACGCAGCCTGAGGCTTTATTCAGTCAGTAAGAGATTTGTGGCTCGCCGAGGAAGGCCCCACTACGGTCTATAGCGACACGTCGGACCAATTTTTGTTGGGGTGCTAATGCTCTTCAAGAGTTGGACTGGGATAAGGTGAAGAATGAATTCGCAGTGGACAAGATTCCACTGGAATGCAACCCTCCAATCAGCCAGCATTGGTGGGGCGGATGGTGAGGAGCGTCTATGCAGCTCAGTAAAAGGAATACTCAAGCGCGGCTAGGAAAGGTCTTCTTTGAACTTACTGAAGAGCTTCTACAGTATGTGTGATGCTGTGAGGCACAGGTCATCCCAATGGGAGACCTTCTCACCTACACTAAAGACAAACAATAGGACGATTTGATACCCTTTAACTACGGCGATGTTTCTGAATGATATTCGCGAAAGAAAAGTGCCAGATTTTAGATTGTTGGAATCTGGAAGGTTTCCAAACGCAGTTTACGTTATAGACAAATTGTCCGTGGGACCATTACGAAGCGATTTAGGAAAGAGTATTTGAGGACAACTAGGTCCAACGCGGGAAGGCAAGGGAACGAACAGGGAAACTATCAGTCGGCGAGATTTGTGCTTGTGGGAGACGACAATAAAAAAGAGACTGGCACTGGCCAATGGCAAAGTGTTGGATCTTCTACCCTGGCAATGGACGGATTACGTCAGAGTGGCTCGGGTGAAGGACCAGCATGGAAATCTTGGTGCGTCATATACAACGGTTATATCCCCTAGAAGTGTCAAATCTTCCCGACCTACAACGCAGTGAAGATGATGAAATTCGCACACGAGCCGCAAGAGTTGATGTCAACATACCCACAGTAGACTGTCATGGTCAAAAATTATTGTTTCATTTGCTGTCATTATTATGTCAAAATGAAAAGGTGGGAGTATGTTGGAAATGTAGACTTAAAGATGAGATGGCAGTGGCCATTCATTATATCTCTAAAGGCCTAGTTACAGACAATGATCAAACTAAAATTGTAGAGCTTTTTCCTTTGAAATAAAGTAAATTTAGGATCAATATTCATCTTAAAAACTTGTCACAGATCATTTTAGTTATAGAGCTTTAACGGGTAGTTATTGTTTCGTAACAGTGAACTTAACTAACAACCTGACACAATGCAATTGACGATCTGACATTCTTACAAAATCAAACTGACGAAAAGTAGCAAATTGACAAAATGAAACTGTTGAAAAATGAAAAACTTATAATTGAAAGTGACTTAAACAAGCAAAAATGACAAAATGTTATTGGACAAACTGACAATATATAAACAATACCAAAACTGAAAAAACTAGCAAATAACAAAATGAAAACTGCCAAACTTGTGAAAATAAAAATATGACCAAAACGACAAACTTTTAAATATGAAAATGGACCTTAACTAACAACCTGACACAATGAAATGACAATCTGACATTCTTACAATATCAAACTGACGAAAACCTAGCAAAATAACAAAATAACAAAACAAACTGTGTAAATGAAAAACTGACAAAATTACAAACTTACAATATAAAAAAGACTAAAACTAACAACTTGACAAAATGCAATTGTAAATCTGACCTCTTTACAAAATCAAACTGACGAAAAACTAGCAAATGACAAAAGAACTGTGTTGAAATTGAAAAAACTTACAATTTGAAAATGAAAAACTTTCAATTTGAAAATGAAAAACTTTCAATTTGAAAATGAATTAAACAAGCAAACTGACAAAATGTTATTGACAAACTGACAATATAACAATACCAAACTGACGAAAACTAGCAAATTTACAAAATGAAACTGTCAAACTGTGAAAATGAAAAACTGACAAAATGACAAACTTACAATATGAAAATGTTTAAAACTAAAAACCAGACAAAATGCAATTGACAATCTAACATTCTTACAAAATCAAACTGACGAAAAGTAACAAATTGACAAAATGAAACTGTGAAAATGAAAAACTTACAATTTGAAAATGACTTAAACAAGCAAACTGACAAAATGTTATTGACAAACTGACAATATAACAATACCAAACTGACAAAAACTAGCAAAATAACAAAATGAAACTGTCAAACTGTGAAAATGAAATACTGACAAAATTACAAACTTACAATATAAAAATGACTAAAACAAGCAAACTGACAAAATGTTATTGACAAACTGACAATATTATAATATTTCACTGACGAAAACCTAGCAAAATAACAAAATGAAACTGTCAAACTAAGAAAATGAAAAACTGACAAAATTACAAACTTACAATATGAAAATGACTAAAACTAACAACCTGACAAAATGCATTGACAATCTGACATTCTTACAAAATCAAACTGAAGAAAACTAGCAAATTGACAAAATGAAACTGTGAAAACTAGCAAATTGACAAAATGAAACTGTGAAAATGAAAACTTACAATTTGAAAATGACTAAAACAAGCAAACTGACAAAATGTTATTGACAAACTGACAATATTACAATATCAAACTGACGAAAACTAGCAAATAAACAAAATAAAACTGTCAAACTGTGAAAATTATAAAATGACAAAATTACAAACTTACAATATGAAAATGACTAAAACTAACAACCTGACAAAATGCAATTGTCAATCTGACATTCTTACAAAATCAAACTGGTGAAAACTAGGATATTAACAAAATGAAACTGTCAAACAGTGAAAATGAAAAACTGACAAAATGTCAAACTTACAATATGAAAATGACTAAAACTAACAACCTGACAAAATGCAATTGACAATCTGACATTCTTACAAAATCAAACTGACGAAAAATAAAAAATTTAAAAAAGAAAATTTTAAATTAAAAAAAACTGACAAAAATTACAAACTAAAAATAAAATCCAACTAAAAACCACAAATAATTAAACTGCACTTAAAAAAAAACTGACAAAAAGACAAATTCAAAAAAAAAATGGAAAATAAAAACTTTCAATTTTAAATGACTTTTTTAAAAAACAAAATGACAAAAATTTTTCAAATGACAAATAAAAAAAATGAAAAAAAAAAAATTAAAAAAAGAAACTGCAAAATTTAAAATAAAAATTTACAAAACCAAACTTTAAAAAAAAAAAAAAAAACCCAAAACAAAAAAAATTTTTTTAAAAAAATAAAATGGAAAAACAAAACGAAAAAGGAAAAAAAAACCAAAATTTAAAAAATTAAAAAAGCAAAGACAAATTTATTGAAAAAAGAAAAAAACAATAAAAATCTGACATTTTAAAAAAAAAAAAAATGACAAAAAACAAATAAAAAAAAACTTTTAATGAAAAACTACAAATTTAAAATACTAAAAAAGCAAATGACAAAAAGATTGAAAATGAAAATTAAAAAAACTTTAAACAGCAAATTAACAAAAATTAAAAAAAGGGAAAAAAAAAAACTGAAAAAATTTAAAAAAAAATGAAAAACCCTTTAAAAAAAAACCCGACAAAAAGCAATTCAATTGAAAATTCTTAAACAAACTGACCAAAAGGGAAAATTACAAAAGAAACTTAAAATGAAAAAATTACAATTTTAAAATTAAACCAAATAAAAAAGTTATTGACAAAAACAAATTTAAAAAAAAGAAAAAACAAATTTAAAATGAAAAAGCAAATGGGAAAATAAAAATTCAAAACGACAAATTTCAAATTTAAAATGCAAAAAAAAAAACCCCGAAAAACTTACAATTGAATTCTTAAAACAAAAATGGAAAAAAAAAATTTACAAAAAAATTAAACTTAAAAATAAATTAAAAAATTAAAAATTAAAAAAAAGGATTTTTAAACCGGGGGAAAAAAGAATAAAAATTAATTCTTAAAACAAAAAATGACAAAAGTGCAAATTTCGAAAAAACTTTTAAAAAAAAAACTTACTTTGTTTAAAAAACCAAAATACAAATTTATTTAAAATGCAAATTAAAAAAAAAACTGGGAAAAATGGAATTAAAAAATGAAATGTAAACGGGAAAAAAAAAAAATGACAAAAAATTTTAAAAAAATTAAATAAAAAAAAAATAAAACCCGAACATGAAATTTAAAATCTGACATTTTTAAAAAAAAAAAATAGAAATGACAAAAAAAACTTTTAAAAAAAAAAAAGTGAAAATCCCAAAAAAAACAAAAAAAATTTTTAAAAAAAGAAATAAAAACTATAAAATTAAAACAGCAAAATTAAAAAAAAAAATTTTTAAAAGGGGAAATAAAAACTGACAAAATTTAAAATTTTTCAAATGAAAAAAACCCCTTTTTAAAAAACAAAAATTCAACTTACATTTTTAAAAAAATACAAAATACAATTAAAAAAAATGAAAAAAAAAAATTCATTTTAAAATGGGGGAAAAAAAAAAAATGACAAAATTTTTAAAACTGAAAATTAAAATTTTGAAAAACAAAAAAACAAAAGGGGCCAATGTTTTTTAAGAAAAATAAAAATTAAAAAACTACAATAAAAAAAAACTTAAAAAATAAAATGAAAAATGCAATTTTTTTCTACATTTTAAAAAAAAACAAAAAGGCAAATTAAAAGAATTTGGAAAATTAAAAAATTCCAAAAAAAATGAAAAAAGAAACAACACAATTATTTCAAAATGAAAATTTTTAAAAATTTTATGACAAAACCAGCAAATAACAAAATGAAATGGAAAAAAAAAAAAAAAAAAAAAACTTTAAAAAATAAAAAAACAAAAATGAAAAAAGTTTAAAAAAAAAAATTACAATATTTAAACCCAAAAATGAAAAACAAATAAAAGCAAATTGAAAAATTTTTTTTAAAAAAAAAAAAAAATTTAAAAAAATAAAAAAAAAACACAAAAAATTTAATTTAATTTTTCAAAAAACAAAATGGGAAAAATAAAAAAAAAAAAAAAAAACCCCCAAATTAAAAAAGAAAATTTTAAAAAAGACAAATTCAAAATTTAAAATGTTTAAAATAACAAAAAAAAAAAAAATCCAATGTTAAAAAAAATAAAAAAACCAAAAACAAATTACAAAATGAAATTTAAAATGAAAAAATTACAATTAAAAAACAAAAAAAAAACTGACAAAAGAACAATTTTACAAAATAAAGGAAAATGAAAGAAAAAAAAATGAAAACTGGAAAATGAAAAATTTCAAAACAAATACAATAAAAAGAAAAATAACAATACAAAAAGAATGCAACTGAATTTTAAAAAAACAAACTCAAAATAAAAAATGAAAAAAAACTTCAAAGAAAAATGAAATCTAAAAAAATTTCAAAAAAAAAAAAAATAAAGGATTACTAAAAAAAAAATTGAAATTTTTTAAAAAAAACAAAAAATGACAAAAAAAATTGAAAAAAAAACAAAAAAGAAAAACTTTAAATTAAAGGACTTAAAAAAAAAATGAAAAAAATTTAAAATGAAAATTACAATACCAAATGAAAACTGAAATTAAAAAAAAAAAAAACCCTTAAAAAAAAAACTGGAAAAAAAACTTTTAAAAATTTAAAAGACAAAAAACAACCACCAAAAAATTGACAACTGACATTAATAACAAAATAAACCGAAAAACAGAAATTTAAAATGAAACTGGAAAAAAAAAAAATTTTTTAAAAAAAAAAAACGAACCCCAAAGATTGACAAACTGAAATTTTAAAAAAAACTGACAAAAAAAATTTAAAAAAATTAAAAGAAAAATTTAAAATTAAAAAAAAAACCAAACTAAAAATGAAAATAATACAACTACAACCAAAACAAAAAGAAAATCAAATTGACAAAAGAAAAATTGGGAAAAAAAAAAATTAATTTTTAAAATGAAAAACAACAAAATGAAAAGGATTAAAACACAAATTACAAATAAACTGACAAAAAAATGAAAATAAAAAAATAACTGCAAACTTTTAAAAAAAAATGAAAAAATTAAAATTAAAATTTAAAAAAACTAAAAAATAAAAATTGAAAAAATGTTTAAACCCCTTTTAAAAATCAAATTGAAAACTAAAAAATTACAAAAAATGAAAAGTAAAATTAAAAAGAAAAACTGCAAAATGAAAAACTTACAAATAAAATTTTTTAAAACTAAAACCCAAAAAAAAGCCAATTTCAAGACATTTTCAAAAAAATGACGAAAAAGGAAAATTTACAAAATGAAACTGTGAAAAGAAAAAAACCAAATTTTAAAAAGACTTAAAAACAAGCAAATGACAAATGATTGACAAATTTTTTAAAATCAAAAACTGACGAAAAAAAAATTACAAAAGGGAAAAATAACTGTGAAAAAAAAAAAAAAAAAAAATTTAAAATTTTAAAATTTTAAAAAACAAATGAAAAAAACAATCTGACATTCACAAAATCAAATGAAAAAAAAAAAAATTTAAAAATGAAAAAGAAAAATTAAAAAAAAAAATCTAACAAAAAAAATAACAAAATGAAAGTTTCAAAAAAAACCCCAACAATTAAAAAAACACTTAAAAAAAAAAAAAAAAATTTAAAAGAAAAAAAAAAACTTACAATTTGAAGGAAAAAAACAAACTGACAAAAATGATTGACAAACTGAAATTACAAACCCCAAAAGACGAAAAAAAATTAAAAAAAAAATTTAAAAAAAAAAATTTACAAAAAACGAAAAAATTTATTTAAAAACAAAAATAACAACTGAAAAAGCAAAAAAAAATTACTAATAAAATGAAAAATCAAATTACAAATGAAATTTAAATAAAACACTGAAAATGATTAAAAAGCAAACTACAAAATTCAAATGACAAAAAAATACCCAAATGAGAAAAGGAATTTAAAAAATTTTTAATTTAAAAGGAAAAAGAAAAAATGACAAAATTAAAATTTTTAATATAAAAAACAAAACAACAACCCCAAAAACAAAAAATGCACTTTAAAAAAAAACTGACAAAAAAAAAAATTAAAAAAAAATTTTAAAAAAAAACCCTTTTTTTCTAAAACCAAAAAAAAAAAAAAATTTTTTTAAATGAAAAATAACTTAAAACTTGAAAAAATGAAAAACTCACAATTTAAAACTGTGTAAATGAAAAACTCACAATTTGAAAATGACTAAAACAAGCAACCTGACAAAATGTTATTGACAAACTGACAATATAACTATACCAAACTGTGAAAATTAGCAAATTAACAAAATGAAACTGTCAAACAGTGAAAATGAAAATCTGACAAAATTACAAACTAACAATATGAAATGACCTTAACTAACAACCTGACAAAATGCAATTGACAATCTTGACATTCTTACAAAATCAAACTGACGAAAAATAGCAAATTAACAAAATGAAACTGTCAAACTGTAAAAATGATAATCTGACAAAATTACAAACTAACAATATGAAAGTGACTTAACTAACAACCTGACACAATGCAATAGACAATCTGACATTCTTACAAAAACAAATGACAAAAGTAAACAAATTGACAGAATAAAATGTGAAAATGAAAAACCCTTTCAATTTGAAAATGACTTAAAAAAGCAAACTGACCAATGTTATTGACCAACGACAATATAACAATACCAACTGACGAAAACTAGGATATTAACAAATGAAACTGTCAAACAGTGAAAAAGAAAAACTGACAAAATGTCAAACTTACATATGAAAATGACTAAAACTAACAACCTGACACAATGCAATTGACAATCTGACATTCTTAAAAAAATCAAACTGAAGAAAACTAGCAAATTGACAAAATCAAACTGTGAAAACTAGCAAATTGACAAAATGAAACTGTGAAAATGAAAACTTACAATTTGAAAATGACTAAAACAAGCAAACTGACAAAATGTTATTGACAAACTGACAATATTACAATTCAAACTGACGAAAACTACAAATAAAAAAATAAAACTGTCAAACTGGAAAAATTTTAAAACAAAATAAAATTAAAATAAAATGAAAAACTAAACCTAAAACATTGCAAAATTGACAAATTTAAACTACAAAAAAAATTGAAAATAAAATGAAAAGAAAATTAATGAAAAAAAAAAACAAATGACAAAATTACAATTGAAATTTTAAAATAACCACCTGAAAATGAATTTACAATCGAATTGTTACAAAAAAACAAACTGACAAAAGAAAATTTAAAATGAAAATGTAATGAAAAAACTACACAAATTTAAAATGACTAAAACAAAGCAAAAAATAAATTGACAAAAAAAATTAACTGAAAAATCACAATTGACAAATAATTTAAAATTAAAATAAAACCCACAAAAAAACTTACAAATTTAAATTTCAAAAAAACAAAATAAATTAAATGACAATTGAAATTTAAAAATTACAAAAATATAAAAAAAAAAAAATGTCAAAACATTAAAAATATCTACAAAAAATTACAAAAACAAAAAAAGTACCCTTTAAAAAAGAAAATTAAGAAAAATAACTAAAAAATTTCAAAACTGACAACAAACAAGAAATAAAAAAAAAGAAAAAGAAATTTAAATAAAAATTAAACAACAAAACTTTAAAAATGATTAAATACAAACTGCAAATTATTCAAACTGACAAAAACCAAATAAAAAAGAAAGGAAAAACTTAAAGAAACTAAAAAATAATGAAAAAACAAAAAAAATATGAAAATGACAAAATAAAAACCACCAAAAAATGGAAATTACATTTTACCCAAAAAAAAATGAAAATACAAAAAAAAAAATAAAACCCCTTTGAAAATGAAAAACTAATTTTAAAAGAAAAACAAAAAAAAAAATAATGACAAAAACAAAAAAAATAAACTAAATTTAAAAATTAACAAAGAAACTAAAAATGAAAATGAAAATTAAAATATAAAAGAAAAAAAACAACTACAATAAACTGGAAATTTCTTACAAAAAAAATGGAAATAGAAAAAAACAAAATAAACTGGAAATGAAAAAAAAAAACTGCAAAATTGAAATTAATTTAAAAAACAAAAAGAAATTACAAATGAATAAAAAACTGGAAAATGAAAATACAAAATAAACTTTAAAAGAAAAAATTTACATTTAAAACTAAAACAAAGCAAACTGACAAAATTATTTAAAAAAGACAATTTACAATTCAAATTGGGAAAAAAAAAAAACAAAATAAAACTGTCAAACTGTGAAAATAAAAATGACAAAAAAAATTACAATATAAAATATTAACAAAATGAAATTTAAAAAAATAAAAATGCAAAATGAAATTAAAAATTTAAAAAGACAAACAACAAGAACTAATAAAACTACAACAAACTACAAAAGTACAAATTGACAAAAAAAAGTGTAAATTGAAAAAACTTGAAAAAATAAAAAGAAAAAAAAAATTTTGACAAAACTAAAATAATATACAAATAAAACTAGCAAATTAAAAAAATGGAAATGTCAAATAAAAAAAACAAATTTCAAACTAAAATAAAAATGACAAACTAAAAACAAATCAATTGAAATTGACATTCTAAAAAAATAAAAAGACAAATTGACAAAATGAAATTGAAATGAAAAACCTTAATTTAAAATGACTAAAAAAAAATGACAAAATTAAAATCAATAAAATAAAAACAAAAACCGCAAAATAAAAAAAACTGTCAAATTAAAAAAAAACGACAAATAAAACTTTAAAAAATAAAAACTAAATTAAAAAATAAAAAAATGAAATTTAAATGAATTTAAAAAAAACTGACAAAAAAAAATGACAAAAAAAAAATAAAAATTCCAAATTAAAAACTAAAAAGAAAGAAAATTATAAAATGACAAATATAAATTTACATGACAAAAACTAGCAAAAAACAAAATGAAACTGTCAAACTAGAAAAATGAAAAAAACTGACAAAATTACAAAAACTTACATTATGAAAAGACTAAAAAACAACCTGACAAAATGCATTAAATTGACATTCTTACAAAATCAAAATGAAGAAAACTAGCAAATGACAAATGAAACTGTGAAAACTAGCAAATTGACAAAATGAAACTGTGAAAATGAAAACTTACAATTGAAAATGACTAAAACAAGCAAATGACAAATGTATGACAAACTGACAATATACAAATCAAACTGCAAAGAAAATAGCAAAAAACAAAATAGAAACTGAAACTGTGAAAATGATAAAACTGACAAAATAACAAAACTTACAATATGAAAATGACTTAAAACTAACAACCTGACAAAATGCAATTGACAATCGACATGTTACAAAATCAAACTGACGAAAAGTAGCAAATTGACAAAATGGAAACTAAACTAAAAAAAAATTGAAAATGAAAATACAAATAAAATAATAAAAAAAAACCTAAAAAAAAATGAAAATGACATTACAAAAAAATGACCACGAAAAAAAAAGACTAAAATAAACTGAAACGTAAAAATATAAATGACAAAATAAAAAAAAAAAAATAGAAATAACCCAAAATAAAACCAACAATGAAATTAAACTATTAAAACAAACGACGAAAAAGCAAATTGACAAAAATGAATGAAAAATAAAAACTAAAAGAAAATGACAAAAAAAAATGAAAAAAAAAAATTAAAACTTAAATACAATAACAAAATGATAAAAAACAAATTAACAAAATGAAAATAAAATAAATAAAAAACTGAACAAAACGAACAAAACTTCAAAATTGAAAATGACCAAAAAAACTGAAAATAAAATTGAAACTAAAACAATTGAACAATCTGACATTCTACAAAATCAAATAACGAAAATACATTAAAAAGACAGAAACTGAAAAATGTGAAAATGAAAACTTAATAAAAATTGAAAATGACCTTCAAACAAAAACTGACACAATGAATTGACAAATCAAATTACAATACAAACTGACGAAAACTAGAATTACAAAATGAAACTGTAAACTGTTGAAAAATGAAAAACTAACAATATGAAAATGCTAAAACTAACAACCTGACAAATGCAATTGACAACGACATTTACAAAATCAAACTGACGAAAATAGCAAATTGACAAAATAAATGTTAAATGAAAAAATACAATCTGAAAAAAGACTTAAAACTAAAGTAAAATGACAAAATTAATTGAAAATGACAAAAAACTATACAAAATTGAAAATAACAAAATAACAAAATTGAAACTGGCAAACTGTAAAAAAAAATCTGACAAAATACAAAACTACAATATGAAAATGATTAACTAACAACCTGACACAATGCAATTGACAACTGACATTTACAAATCAAACTGACGAAAATAACAAAATGCACAAAATGAAAACTGTGAAAATAAAAAAAAAATTAAAAAAAACAAAAAACTACAATGATTGACAATAAAAAAATACAAAAACTTGACAAAAGATACAATACAAAAATAACACAAAATGAACCAAAATGTTAAATAATAAAAGACAAAATGACAAAACTTAACAAAATAAACTAACAAACTTAAAATTAACAAATACACAAATGAAATGAAATGAAAACACAATCTTACAATAAAATGATAAACTACCAAATGACAATGAAATTGAAATGACATTAAAATAAAAATGAAAATTGAATAATAAAAAAAACTTACAATGATAAATGTTAAAACAACAAACTAAAAAAGAATTAACAAACTGACAATGTTACAAAATCAAACTGACGAAAATAGCAAATGACAAAATGAAACTGTTAATGAAAAATGAAAATCTAAAAAATGTACAAACTACAATATGAAAATGTTTAAAAAACAACCTGACAAAATGCAATTGACAATTGACATTTTACAAAAAAACTGACGAAAATGAACAAATGAAAAATTGAAATTTGAAACTGTAAAAAAACTGCAAAATTACAAATAAAAATGAAATGACCAAAAACACCTAAAAAATGACAATCTGACATCTACAAAATCAAACTGACGAAAATACAAAAATGACAAATGAATAAACTGGAAAATGAAAAACTACAATTGACATACTTACAATTAAAAATCAAAACAACTGACAAAATGATTGGACAAACTGAAATTGACAAAACAAACTGGAAAACTACAAATTAAAAAATGAAACTGTCAAACTGAAAAAAAAATCTGACAAAATACGAAAATTAACAAGAAATGACTAAAACTAACAAATGACCAAAACAATTGACAATCTGACATTCTTACATAATCAAAATGACGAAAATAGCAAATTACAATGAATGAAAATTGAAAATGAAAAACTTAAATTTGAAAATGACTTAAACAACAAAATGACAAATGTTATTGACAAACAATGAAAATAAACAATACCAAATGACGAAAACTAGAAATTAACAAAATGAAAACTGTCAAAACGTGAAAAGAAAAAAACTGAAAAACGACAAACTTACAATATGAAAATGACTAAAACTAACAACTGACAAAATAAATTGTAAATTGAAATTCTTACAAATCAAACTGACGAAAAAACTAGCAAAATTGACAAGAAAAAACTGTAAATGAAAAACTACCAATTTGAAAATGACTTAAAACAAGCAAACTGACAAATGTTATTGAAAATGAAATATAAACTATACCAAACTGACGAAAACAGCAATTAACAAAATGAAACTGTCAACAGTAAAATAAAACGACAAAATGTACAAATTAAAATATGAAAATGAAATTAACTAACAACCTGACAAAAGCAATGACAATGATTTTACAAACAAACTGACGAAAATAGCAAATACAAAATAAACTGTAAAATGAAAAAACTACATTTAAAACTAATAACAAGCAAATGACAAAAATTTTACAAAATGCAATTAAAATCATACAAATAAATGTAAAAAGCAATTTAAAACAAAAAATAAATGTCAAAAAGAAAATGAAATAACTGACAAAATACAAACTTACAATATGAAAATACCTAAACTAACAACCTGACAAAATGCAATTGACAATCGACATTTTACAAAATCAAACTGAAGAAAATAGCAAATTGACAAAAACTGAAAAAAACTGAAATAATGAAAAATAAATAAAAACTTACTTTGAAAATGACAAAACAATGAAACTGACAAAAGATTATTGACAAACTGACAATATTACAAATATAAACTGACGAAAACTAGCAAATAAAACTAAATAAATGTCAAACTGCAAAATAAAATGACAAAAATTACAAACTTACAATATGAAAATGATAAAACAAACAAACCTGACAAATAGCAATTGACAATCTGACATTTACAAAATCAAATGAAGTGAAAACTACAATTGACAAAATGGAAACAGTGAAACTGATCAAAATGAAAACTGTGAAAATGACAAACTTACAATTATGAAAGGTTAAAAACAACAAACTGAAAAAATTAAATACAAATTAAAAAAATAACAAAAACTGCAAATACAAAAAATAAAAGAAAATTTAAATGAAAAACTACAAGAAAAAGACTAAAATCTACAAAACAAATGAAAAATGATTAGAATAAACTGACAAATAAAAACAAACTGTGAAAATATAACAATTAACAAAATGAAAGTCAAACGTAAAATGAAAATCCAAAAACAAAATAAAATATTAAAAGACTGGAAACAACAACTGACAAATGCAATGACAATTGACATTCTTAAAAAAAACTGACGAAAAGTAGCAATTGACAAATAAACTGTGTAAAGAATAACTACAAATTGAAAATGACAAAAAGCAAAACTGACAAAAGTTATGACAAAACTGACAAATACAATACAAACTGACGAAAACTAGCAAAAAATAACAAAATAAACTGTCAAAAATGAAATGAAAAAACTGACAAAAATTAAAAACTTAAAATAAAAAAGACTATAAAACTAAACAACCAAAAATGCAATTGACAATCTGAATTCTTAACAAAATCAAACTGTGGAAAACTAGCAAATTGACAAAATAAAGAAAACTGAAAATGAAAACTGACAAATTACAAACTATATGAAAATTGACTAAAACTAAAAACTGACAAAATCAATTGAAAATTGAATTTACAAAATCAAAACTGACGAAAAGTACAAACTTACAAATAAATGTCAAAATGAAAACTGTAATTGAAAAAATAAACAAATAGAAAGTGACAACTAAACTGAAAACGACAAATTCTTTTACAAAATCAAATACGAAAAAATAGAAATTGAAAAATGAAAAACTGTGAAAATGAAAAAACTTACAATTTGAAATGTTAAACAACAAACTGACAAAATTATGAAAATGACAATTAAAAACCCCAAAATGCAAAATCAAATTAAAAAAAAAGAAACTGTCAAATTTTAAAAAAAATCGACAAAAACAAAAACCCAAAATGAAAAATTACCCAAAAATAACAACCTGACCAAAAGCAATTGCAATCTGCATTCTTACAAACAAAATGACGGGAAAATAGCAAAATTTACAAATGAAACTGTGAAAATGAAAAATTTAAATTTTTAAAATGACTTAAACAAGCAAAGACAAAAGTTATTTACAAATGACAATATAAAATACCAAATGACGAAAAAATAGGAATTAACAAAAGAAACTGTCAAACGTGAAAAAAAAAACTAAAAAAAGCAAACTTCAAATGAAAATGAATAAAACTAACAACCTGACAAAGAAAAGACAATTTTTTCTTTTCAAATCAAATGACGAAAATAGCAAATTGACAAAATGAAACTTGGAAAAAGAAAAATTACATTTAAAATGACCTTAAAACAAGCAAAATGACAAAGGGTTTTTTACCAAAAAGAAAAATATACAAAACAAACTGAGAAAACTAGAAAATAACAAAATGAAATGTCAAAAAAAAAAAAAAAACTACAAAATTAAAACTACAAATGAAAAAGATAAAAAATAAAAAACTGACAAAAATGCAAATTTACAATTGACATTTTACAAAAACAAAAATGAGAAAATAGCCAAAAAAAAAACCCAAAATTTACAAAATGAAACGTGAAAATGAAAAAATTACAATTTGGAAATGACTAAAACAAGCAAACTGACAAAAGAAATTTTAATTTTTCATTTACAAAAATCAAAATGGGGAAAACTACCAAATTACAAAAGAAAAAAGAAAAATGTAAAAAAAAAAACTGACAAAATACAAACTTTCAATATGAAAATGGGTTTAAAACTAACAACCACAAAATGCAAATTGACAAACCGACATTTTACAAAAAAAACTGGAAAAATAGCAAAATTTACAAAAAATAAAAACTTTTTTAAAATGAAAAACTACAATTTGAAAATTTGACTAAAAAAAAAAAAGCAAACTGACAAAAAAGATTTCAAAATGACAATTTAAAAAAAACGGGGAAAAAAAAATTACAAAAAAAACGGGAAACGTAAAAATGAAAATTGACAAAATACAAACTAAAAATATGAAAAATGTTAAAATAACAACCTGACAAAATGCAATTGACAAAATTTTTAAAAA